>WYDI02032505.1:0-19482 GCA_009867235.2 Psittacus erithacus | reverse complement strand
GGTGGTGAGGCACTGGAATGGGCTGCCCAGGGAAGTTGTGAATGCTCCATCCGTGGCGGTGTTCAAGGCCAGGTTGGGCAGAGCCTTGGGTGACATGGTTTAGTGTGAGGTGTCCCTGCCCATGGCAGGGGGTTGGAACTAGATGGTCTCAAGGTCCTTTCCAACCCTAACTATTCTATGATTCTACGATATGTGTCTGTGTCCTTCCCGCCAGGCATTCTGTGATTCTATGACCTCCAAGCCTTTACCGAGTTCAATGGCTGACAAGCACATTTAAATGTAACATTCATAAGATTCATAGTTTCAGCCCTCTACAGTTGTGATTTTATTTTTTAATCCTACAAATGTTTTCCGTTTTAGTACTTTTCTATTTTTCTTAGCCTCAACTATACCCAGCAGCACATATTTCCATAGTTCATTTGCTTGCTAATTCAAAACACTCCCTTTAAAGTTTTACATTTCCTATATTTCTACTTTATTTAGTATTCCTGCTGTTGTAATTTTAGCTCTCAATATACATTGTTTGTCATTAGTTTTAGAGTATCTTTATATGTAATTACCCTATTTGCTACAGTCAGTCTAATTGTTTATTAATTTCTTTTCTTTTTAGTAGTTATTTCTACAGAAAATAGGAAATTTCTACTATTTCTGTTATTTGTTTCTGCGGGACCTCCTGTGTTTCTAATAACTCTTTTTCTCTACATATAAAATCCTTTCATCTTCTGTCTACCTATGTCTCTTTTGATTTCTTTTCTAATCAGAATTATACTACTTGCCACAGGAAAGCATACAGAACATTTTTCAACATACAGAAACTTTTAATGATCTCTTAGCACAGACTCCAGGAGTTCTTTTGCAGTATGAGGTTATGCTGAATTTAGAGTCCAGTCATATGCTCAAGAAATAAAAAAGATACTGTTTTCAGCCTGTGCGCTTTTGCTGCTGGGCATAAGGAACTGTCTGCCACAGTCCTGCCAGCGTAGTTATGTTGTGAGTTTCTCAAAGTCTTCCATAATCCTGCCAAATTAAGAAATTTTATGCCATGTGAAAATTTTCTCAGGTTTCCATTCTCTTTTCCAAATGATTGAAAAATGGTTTTAATCAAGACGATCCCATTACAGGCAAAACGCAGAGGTCATTAACTGTTCATATTGTTGAAAATGGACTGTGTTTTGGATCTTTCTCATTTTAGGCAGTTTCTAAGATACAATAGAACTATGCTTCTCATTTTATGACTCATTTTATTTTCCTAGAAATTTATGAGTGATCTTATTAAAAGACTGGGAAAGTCCACATAAGAGACATTCATCAGTTTTCTTTTATCCTACTGAAGGAGCAGTAGCACATAATTGCACACAGAAAGCGCAACTGACTTTGCCACAATTATGCTGAAAATTCACATTTTTTACATCTTTTCAGTGATTTATAAATATGTCCTACTATTTATTTGGGAATTAAATGAGCCTCCTGCAATAAACTTGATGATTTCACCAACACTTTTATGGCTGGTGGAACCAACACAAATGCAAACTCCTGCATGCACCTGGGGAAGGACAATCCCATGTGCCAGTGCAGACTTGGGGCTGGGAAACAACTTTGCAGGAAAGGACCTGGATGTCCTGGCAGAAACCAGGCTGAACATACACCACCAAGCACCCTTGCAACAAAGACTAAATCACATACTGGGATGCATTAGAAGAATTAGAGCCATCAGGGCAAGGGAACTGATTATTTCCCAGTGTTCAGCACTGATAAGACCACATCTGGAATACTGTGTCCAGTCCCCCGTACAAGAAAGACTGTTGACAAACTGGAGTGAACCTAGTGGATGACCACCCAGACGGCCAGAGGGCTAGAGTTCAAGGTGCAAGAAGAGAGCCTGAGAAGGCAAGGTTTTGTTTTTCATCAAAAAGAGCTGGCTAAAGAAGATTTTATTGCTGTTTTCAGCTACATAGTGGAAGGATATAGAGGGCATAGGGTACATAGACAAGGCAGGGTCATGTTTTTCCCAGTGAAAGGATAAGGTGCAATGGACAAAATCTGCACCAAAAGAAATTCTCATAACTATGAGGTGTCACCTGATGCTACCCAACACTGTGGGAACAAGCTGGCTCTTTTAAGGATCCTTGGTAGAATGAGAACTGGCTACAGGGTTGTATTATACTTAGAGAGTTATTATTATATAAAGATTTTAGCAGTCAGCATAGCTTATCATTACACAGAATTTCTAGCAATTAGCTAGAAATTCCTATTTTTCCTCTTACCTAAAATTTCAATTTCCTAGACTTTTCAGTCACCTGGACCCTCTGCAGTTCAGGTCAAATTCTTAATAATCAGTACATGATACAAAAATCACAATATAGACTCTGACTTTAAAAGGTATACAAGTTACTCACTGAGCCCATCAGACGAAGAGTGATGTATGATGACGAGGTTGTTCCCCTTTCCTTCTCCTTCATGATTTGGGCACCCCCTTGTATCGAACTTGGAAACACAAAGGCCTTAGCAGTCCAGCTGCTCTTAGATCCACTTCAAAAACATTTTTTATAAGCTGATGCTTCTCAGTTTGGGAGTTTGGTGTTTACCATTTCCCTTAGGGGATTCTGAAGAGACTGCCAGACAATCAATATGCTGCATGAGACAGCAAGCTGCAGGTGGTAATGGCTCCTTAATGGTCTTTATCTTTTCCTCTTCATTGTCTCCTCAACACTAGTTGCTCTCACTTTGACATAATGTCGATGCTCCCAGAATACATCAGGCCTTAGCATGAGCAAGAGCTGAGTGAAGAGACACGGGAGACAGCCCTGACCACTGGTGGATCATATGCCATTAATGTTTCCCTGCTCTATAATGGGTGTCACCATATGTTGGCATCACTGCTGCACCAGGTGTCAGGAGCAAGGGGCACAAAGAGGGGAACGAAAATCACTGTAAACAGTAAGTTGTCTGGAGATACTGTGGGATCTCCCTTCTTTGAGATATTCAACACCCAACTGAACACAGTGCTAAGCAGCCCACTCTAATTTCAGAATTGTCCTCTGAAGGGCTGGACCAGAAGTCCCTTCCAACTGAGATTATTCCATAATTTTCCAGTCCTAAGTATATTTGTAATTTAATTTTAATGAGTTTTTAATTTCAGTGCTATGGCAGCTACAGCAGTGCCTTCTCCCCTCATCCTACTTCACAGAATCAACATGTCTTAAATGCCTAAGAGGATGATAGTTCCCACATTTTTTTTGCTGATAAGGAAGGCAGCAAGAACGATTTGGTTGCTTTGATAAAAGTTCACACGCTTCCTGCCTTTGATTAAAAACAAAAATAATGTTTTCCTGTTACTTGTTTTCTCCTGTCAAACTTGTTTGCATCTTTCTTGTTTTCCAGAACATACTGTTGTCTTTCACCACTTAGGCCCCTTTCTATGGACTGCTGCTCCACCTTCTGAAGCCACCTGAATAACCAGCACTGCAATTTAATCATGGAAAGGGTTGGGTTTTTTCCTCTTGCTTTCTTCTTTGTTTAGGGATACATATGTCTTCTGCTACTTTGACATACTTTGTTCAGAGCACTTAAAGCCTATTCAGGAAACTTGCATTTACCCACTTATCATTATAGAATATTTTTAATGATGTATTCTTTTTCCCTTATTCCCCCATGCTACTTTTCAAAGCCAATATAACACAAACATAGCACATGTTTGGGTCTGTTTGTTTCTTGGGTTTGGGGTTTTTTTGTAATTTGGTTTTGTGCAGGAATATGCATTATCATACAGCAAGCTGCTATTCCCAATATGATGCTACAAAATGTCATAAAATTCCATTCCCATTTTACTGGTGGATTTTTTTCCCATTAACATTACTGCTCCTTCTTTCTATAGTACTGAGCTTTTAAGAATATATCCACTCTCCTTGAACAGCTGTACCTTAAATAACTTCTCTTCACCTCTCTCGTACCACATTGATTCTTCAATGTGATCCATGATGGCCGTTCTTTCCATTTGCATCCATTTGCTATCCAGAGTCAGAAGTAACTGTGTCACTTTGACTTTGGTGCAATCATTTCCCTTACCATTCTAGCACAAAATGGTTCCTCACACTGCACTTCCTGCTACACCTGTGACAGCAGAGGGAAATAAATCCTTGTCCCAGGAAAGGGATGACTCTCCACTACTAATTGCCAGAATACCACACTGCAAAGAGACATGCACGAAAACAAAGTTGCAATGTCTCCTTACATTAGATGTTGTCAGTCCTCAGTCACTTCTCCCTCCATTTTATTTCATTTTGGAAGCTGAATCATTATCACAATTTTCTCAGCACTCCCAGAAGGTCAAGGTTGTAGTGTTTGCCAGAGTAACCAGTGTTGGGGGGTATATGGGGCATGTATGAGTTATTATAACATGTTTACTGCAGACTCAACCTCCAAATGGAAGGAAATTAATCTCCATGCAGCAAATGGAGCCACTGAGCTTGGTGGTAAATTACAGAACAGACATAAATAAATTCGTTTCTTAAACCTCTCTTGAAGATTTGAGTTTCATCTTTTTTCTTTCACCTTCCTCTTATTATGTGTAATTATAATCTGACTCATTTGAAGATTTCTTCTTCAAATCTGAATAGTTGTATCAGTTGGTCTAGCAAAAGACACTGGATCTGTCTATGAAACCTATACAGGTATAACAATACAGCTGTATTCATGTAGCAGAAAACTATAACATTTATGAATAGCTGGAGGCAGCCCAAGATTACAAAATTCACATCCAGAATGGAATTTGTCCTAGACTTGGGTGGTTTCATACAGGATTTATGGCCTGGTGTGTTTCTCATACAAAGGGCTTATCAAATTCAGCAGTTGCATATGATTTTTTTTTTCTTCAGAGTAATGTCTGTCAGCAAACAATTCATCATAATAGATTTGTTTGGAAAAATTACCCTTTCATTTTCCTCCACAGACAGTTTATTTAGATTGTCTCAGACAGGAATATGTTTGCTAACTGTAGCTGCTCAATATGATTGCAAATATCTTAACAGAAGACATAACTTAGTATTGAAATTGTATCCAACTCTGCTTCAGACAACTGTTTCATCCCAAACTAGCAGCATTTTGTTAATGGCTTTCAGTTATGAACCTCAAGCTGTATTCCTTAAACACTTTTTTTTCTGTTCTAGTTATATGTAATCCTTGGTTTAAATTCATGAAATGGTCAAAAATAAATGTTCACTTCATTCACTTAACTTTACTACTTAAGAGAAGAACCCAGAGGGGTTTTGTAACAAGACAAATACTTTCATTTCTTCTTTAGGCTTCATCTCATATTTGGCATCACATCAGTACTTTTTAAAAGATGAATATTATGGTCAAAATGTCTTCTCACTAGAGAAAAATGTTTCCTCAGAAAAATCCTGAAGAGGACAAGAAAGGTCATTTACTGGCTCTAAATATCCATAAGAGATAAAAGAAATCTTTTCTATTTTTTTTAGTTGGAGCATTAATAGTATTTTTCAGAAAAAGACACACATTTTCCACAAAGCGTGTGCTTTACTTCACTTAGTGCAGTGTGGCAATGCTGAAACCAAATCTTAGTCCTGACTGATGATGTTTGAACAGAGGAAAAGACATCATCTGTCAAAGTCGAATCTATCATGCCTTTTACTATATTTTATAGCTGGCTTTTATTCAACAAATAATCCAAAACATGCACAAAGAAAAGCTGGGAGCCAGCATCATGAAATATGACCTATTTTCAAGAAATGTTTCAGAATACCATTTTCAGTTATCCCATGTCAATGATTGATTGCTTGTTATTGCCTATGTGACTAATGATAAGCATGATGAGTTGACACAAAATTTCACACTACTTACAGCTTGCATTGCTTGTTTTGTCACTCAGAAATACCCCTGCTTAATGTACCACTCACATAATAATTTATTTGCAGCACATAATAGTAGACTTAAAAGCAGACATTCCAGGCAATTATTCTTTTTAGTGATAAGTCAAGGTTATTTTACTTGATCCAAAATAAAGAATTTCCTTGCTCAGAAATGATATATATGTGACCTGACCTGGAGCACACCAAGTCAGACAGCTGAATGATGCAAAGCAGACAAAGGAGCCTACACATGCATTTGTAAAGAAAAAGCTACATGAAGACAAAAATCATGAAAGACAAAGATTTTTAAGATCTTGGTTCCCATTCCTTAATTTTTCTGCACTGTTTTCCCAATTAATGTAACAGAAAGCATCCTTCACTGAGTTTGCCAAATGAGAATGCATTTTGCCTTCAGTGTATATCTGTATATATAGTTACTATGTTCATATATCGCCTCAAAACCTCTCACATGTAAGGCAATTGATACTTAAATTCTGTTTAAGCATTAATAAAAGCGTCATATGCAAGATGTAGGCGGCAATTATTTTAGCTGCAGCTGGTCAAATCACAACTACAGTATAGAAGCCTGCTGAGGTATTGCACTTCAAGGGAAATTTAGACAAATAAGAGACAGCCAGAAAAAGAATAAAAATAAAACAATTAGAAAGTATGACTTCTATGGAATGTTTGAAAGAGTTTTGCCTTTTTAGTCTAAGAAAAAAGAGGACTATGAGATGCATGAGAACAGCCTTCCAAGAAGACAACTGCTCTCCAAGTGCAGAGGGGTAGATCCAGAACAAATCAGTCAATTTTGCTGTAAAAAAAAATAAAAGAGGAGATGGAAAACTTTCTAAATTACAAAAGCAGGCAATCACTGCATGAGAGAAAACAGGAAGTTGATAGTATCTGCTTTCTGGATGCTCTTTAAGGGAAAAACCCCACAAGTTATTCAGGAATAAACCATAAATATCTTGACTCTGTGCAGCAGGTTGGAGGAGATCATTTCAGTCAATGGTTTTAAGCTAAGACAGCCAATGCACTTATTGGAGGGCTCCAGGAGCATTGGTGCCAGCCCGGTTCAGGTAAAAAAGATAAGAATGGCCGTGCCTCACCAGACCTTCAGCCTACCATCCACCATGTCCTATGTCCAGACATAGTCAACTGTGACTCCTGGACAGACATGTAAGTGCCAGATGAACTGTTTGTGTCCCTAAGGCACTGACAGACCTGACTTACCCTGCTCAGCCTTTAGCCTTCCCCCCCCCTCCCCTTCCCAGCCCTACCCACAGTCCAGGACCCCATTTTAGCCTCCTGGGGCCATCAGTCCCTGCCCCCAGTGATGCCACAGCAGGGCTGGTCTCCAGCTCCCTACTCAGCGATGAGCCTCACTGAAGTCCCATCCAAGGGAGACCCTAGTCCACACAGCATCCTGACACGAGCATGAAATAGTGGCACTTTCCCAGATGACTTCTTCAGGATCCAAGCATTTTTGTCTCAAAGACTTCTTCTTCCATGAGCAGTCATGGAGTCATAGAGCTGGGAATAAAGAACAGAGGTTGTACTTGGAGGGGATGAGACCTTTGGGAGGCAGTGGCTAAATATTTGTAAGTTATGATTGATTACACACTAAACATGAGGCCTCTGTACAATGCCGCATCCAGAGGGCTCTTTGAGCCCTGGATAAACTAAAAAGAACAGCTGGGAGCAAGGAAATCATTCTGCCTTTATGGGTAGCTCTGGCAAGATCAGTTTTGGAATATCAAGTTCATTTCTGGTATCTACATTAGAAAAAGGGTGTTGAAACTTGGAGATGTTACAAAGAGAAGCCACAAAAATAACTCGAGACTTTAAATGAATACCTTATTGAGAACGTTTTAAAGGAGTCCATCTCTTTGGCTCATCAAAAGAAAGATGCAGGAGTTACCTGACACTATTCTTTAAGTACTTACCAGATGCTAATAATGCGCACCTTAGCCTACCAAAGAAAAATGGATCAAAGACCTACAGTTGAAACAGAACTAGGAAGAGGAAACATATCTCAAGAGCTATGGGTGATTCTCCTTCGAAAAAGCTGCCAAGAAAAATGAAAGGTTCTCCATTTCTTGGTGCCTGAAAATCAAAAAGGAAAGCTTTTCCATAAAATAAACTCAGGTGAACAAAGATACGTACTGAAGGTCTAAATGGGTACAATTCCGCATTTAAATTACACATTCTTTCAAAATATTAATTTATTTGGCCTTAACTAGTGCAGTTCTTTGTAGGCAGCAGTCCACAAATAATGTTTTTCAATTCCTTTATTTGTACTTCAACTGCAAAAAGATCTTGATCAGATTTAAGACACGATAGAAAGAGCTAGTAAAGAAACAAAACAATATGTTAAATCTACCTGTTAAACATGTTTTTATGCCAGGATTGCAACTAGTTATCAAAAGCAAATTTCCTATATCTTTGACTCACGTCAAATGTCCAACTTTCTAGCTTAGGAAAAAGTGATACCAAGTTGTCCCATTTATAATTTGCAATTCTGAAACCCTTTCACTGACATCTGTTTAGAAAAGAAATCTCTAGAGATATATCAGGCAGACGTATCTGATAATCTTTTCCACTCTGGCTGTGTTTCCCCTAATGCAGCTAAAGCCAGTCCAGATGGAGGGCTGGAACCTTTTTTTTTTTGATTGAGCAACCTTTCTCTCCCTTTGATATAGCTTGTCATACCGTGATGAATGCAATGGCAGCCTTCTCTGAAATAAGTCACTAGGAGACATTCAGGGTCAGCAGAAAGAGCTCAACCACACATTTCATTCACTAGATGTAAGAATTTCACAATTTCTACAGGCAGCAGGGAAAAACTAGTAGTTTCTGAGCTTAGTTTACCTTCTCATAGTCATTTAACTACCAAGTTTACAGGATGGTGTAAGTTGTAAGCAAAGTGAATAGTGTGGAGATACTGGGCAGGATCAGGCAGCCCCTAACAGACCCCTCCACAGCATTAACAGTATTATCCTCCCCTCTGATCTTGACCCGAAGAATGTGCACAGACATGTCTCTGCTCTCACACTGGAGCTCTGTGCAGGAAAAGAGCTCCTTTATATGGAGCATAAATTTTCTTCCTCTTCCCAGCCTACCCTTTCCAAATATCCTGCACTCACCCATGACAGTGACACCTTGCTACACACATCCCAGCTGTAGGACTCCAAACTTTCCAAAACGTTCAAGGGGCAGAGGTGTGATAATAAATATTGGCATCATTTACAGGTAATTTTTCCTAAGAAGAAAGGATACACCCTAGAAGCATAACGGCTTTTTGTTTCTTTTGAAAGAAAAACAAAAATAGAGTAACAGTACAGTTGCACTGAAGTGCAAACTGTGCATCTCTCTTTATGCAGGCTCCTTATGAACCGAACGCAAAATAGCAGTGAACCCAAGCCGCAAAGTGTGTGTGCACATAAAGCTTTGTTATATGAGTGATCAGGCTGATAGAATTATTCAATATTCTTATTAAATTATAACATATTTATCTTACATTCCATTCTGAGAAAATTATCAATGTTAACTGACATTAATATTGTCTAATTATGATCTAATCCACATATATCCAAAAAGTGAATTTCCAAAAACATTACTGAAAACTTTACCCAAATTCTTTGTTGTCTTTTTCCTCCCTGTTAATCTCATCCTAAATGTCTGTTGTTCATTGAATAAAAGAAGAAAGATGGGACAAAAAACAGTCCAGTATTTGCTACGTAAAAGTTAAGGGTTTAATTTTGGCAGGGATTCCTCCAAAATTTAAAACAAGTTATAAATATCTGGGTACCATGGAAAGCCTGGTGATGTCATTACTCTTTCAAAAATGTTGCAATCCTAAACAAAATGTGTATGTTTGGTGCATGAATGAAGACCACTTCTGAGGATCCAAATATGGCTATGAATTTCTGATTTTTCCCATTATTGTTTCAATCTTCAGGAGTCCCTGGCAGTCTTCCTTCTGTTGGGTTCTTTCCTCTCTTATGTTTAAGCTTTAGTAACTGCTAGTCATGCAGTTATTTTTACTCCCTGTTTGGTTTATTCTTACCAACATTTTTATGTAACATTTTATAATCCAACACAACTTTTTTCCCTAATGAGATTTGAAAATGAGCACAAAGCACAAGAACTGTAGCTCTGTGCATCCAGCCCCTCCCTCCCATTCACAAAGAGCAGCATAGACAGATATTAAGATTACCCAAATACAAAGCTGGTGGATTCCATGTGCTATGACAATTCTTAAAAACACAGTTTACCCTCTAGCTCCATGACCATGCTTGAGACATGTGGGCTATCATGTCTTAAAATTAAGTGATCACCCATGAAGTGAGTGGCAATGGGAATAAACTAAGCAGTCCTAATTTTTAGCCAGAGGTTAAATTCTCTCCTGGTGTAACTTACTCCATTATTTGTTTTCTTTACAAAAATCAAGATGGCTAAATGAAATGCAGACTTCCTAGAAGTGTTGTTCACTGTGAGCTGATAAAAAAGTCAACAAACACATTTTTAATTATAAAAACTGTTTGCTGTGGGGTTGTTCTTGCACAACAGCTCAATTCCCAGTCAGTACCTCACATGTATATTAAAATCCTTACCAATTTTAGAAGTCAAAATGATTTATGTCAATTTTGGTTTGGGCGGCAACAAATTATGACTTCACTCAAAGAGAAAACATTTCCTGCTGCTATCTCTTAAAGACTGCTTGCAGTGTTTAACTATCAACTGCTAGCATCACACAGACTGGAAGGTGACCAATAGAATGTGCGAAGAGAGATTAGAATGAATTTTTGACGTGTGCTTTCATTTCATAAACTCCAGTCTGTGCAGCCACAAGTTTGTCATCTGTTATGTGTTTTTTTTCAAAGGCAGTTTTGTCTTATCTGATGTTGAAACTCTTCCATGAAGCTTTGAACGCTGAGGCATATGAAAGACAAATCAGTCAGAAATTTGTTCATGTCTACCTCTGTGCTTGACATTTCTCCACTGATAAGGTACAGCTAAATATTGACTTTTTAGTTAAGTTCAGATTAGCTGTCTGGTCCATGAGCATTGATTGTAAACCATTATCTTTTCCCCCTTTATGGGCCCCAATGCTCTAACACAAAAAGACAGAAAGAGTGAAAAAGGAAGACAGAAAACAGAAAATGGAATGTAATGGAAAAATGTGTAATTGGCTGTAAAGATGTCATTAAATTTTACTGGGAAAAAATAGAAATGCTATGGATGTTTACCTTTAAAAAGATATCCTTTTTTTGTTCTAACAGTCACCCCATTCAACTCATTTTTGACCCACTCAAGGGAAATGTCAAACCAAGATTGACATGAGGACACAAAGCTAGGAAAGATATAAAAGATTCTTCTATTACTAATTAAGTAAATACAAAATCTAACATTAAATAAGCACTACTAAATGTATTGCTTTATAGGGGCTTAGTGGTACTGCCAATTCTATTTCACTGTATTACCTTTCACCATGAGGGTACTGAGGCACTGAGGTTGCCCAGAGAAGTTGTGGATGTCCTACCATTGGAAGTGTTGAAGGTCAGGTTGGAAGGGGCTTTGAACAACCTGGTCTAGTGGAAGGTCCCATGGCCAGGGACACGTTGGAACTTGATGAACTTTAATGTCCCTTCCAACCCAAACTGTTCTATGATTATCCCACCCCCCATCCCAATCCAGTAGAATAGCTTATGCCAAAATAAGAGCAGATAAGAGAGCAGGATGATGTAACTATTTTAATTTTTGAACAGCATTTGACAAAGTCCCTCCTGAGAGACCGTAGAGGAAACTAAGAGATCATACAGTAAAAAGCAAAGTATGCTTATAGATAAGCAATTGGCTAGGAGAAAGAAAACAAACGGGAAAATTAGCAGGAAAATTTCAGCTTGGCGAAAGTCAACCAGTGGGGAGCCCTGTGAGTCCGCTCCGGAGAGGTAGCACAGAGGGGACCTAGCAAGGGAGCTTGCTACTTCCGCTGCCTAGGGATGTGCCTTAGCGTGTCGCAGCCAGCTGCAAAAGATTAGGGCAGCCCACAGGGCTCACACACATGCATTTATTCTGAAGCAGCTATTGAACACTCACTTCACACATTCAGTTAATCCCATCTAACTTCCAAGTGTAGACAAGTGTTTAACTTCACTGGGACTGAAGCTGGAACAGTACCCCGGCTGCCCTGAGCAGGGGAGATGCCTGCTACCCTTAGGTGCCAGGAGGAGGGGAGGGAAGGAGTGACAGAGAGGTCCAGGTCAGGGACACAGTCAGCATTAATGCTGACAAAAGCTTTGCCTATTCCTCCAAGACTATAACTGGCCTGACCTGAGCTAATAGTGTCAGCTAATTAGAGCATACATACTGGCTTTTATAACTTGAACCCTGCTGGGCAGTGCAGACAGTTAAATTTGTAATTTTAGGTCCAGCATATTCCGTTTCTGTGTGACCTTAAATCAATAAAGGAGATTCTCCCTGTAGGTGAAAAGAAGCTGCCCTCAGAGGGACAGAACTGGCTGATGAATGGACCAAACGTGAAGGGAAAAGAGCTCCTTTGACACTCAGCAGACACCATAGACAGTAAGTTTAAGGATCCTTTCTGCTGTGAACTATGCCAGCAGTGCACAGTCTTGAATCAGGAACTGCAGGTGTTATCCTGTGCTCCCCCTTCTTCACTCTGCCTGGGTACACAGTTCATATTCCACATTCTATGCCTGCGAGTTCATTGCAATAACGATAGTTTAGCTACATGAATTAAATTAAATACTTTACATGGCTTACTTGTAAATTCAAATACTAGCACCCTTTAGAAGATGACTCATTTAGAGGCATGATTTTCTCTTGTGAATTTCGATTCAGAGCAGTAAAGGGAAGAGAACCTCAGAATTACAGCATTATAGGCTTCATCACATCATTCGATAGAGCAGAGAGTACTACTGGAGCCACTAGTACTTCAACCTCAAGCATAACAAAAATGTGTGATAGGAATATATAGCAAGCATAACAAAAATGTGTGATAGGAATATATAGCAAGCATAACAAAAATGTGTGATAGGAATATATAGCTTGGATATGGTACAGCAATTATTGTTACAAATACCTCGTGACATAACATGCAAACACGATGAAAATACAAAACCCAGGTGTGTGTCTTTGCATTTCATTTAAGGACTCTGCTCTTTAGATTTTCCTAATTGCCAGCACACCACATCTTCCACAGAAACAGCTTGCAATATTTCAGTTTTAATGACTGCCTTTTCAATTACTATAGCATGAACATCAGCAAAAATACCCAACTTGAAAAATAACTGATTACCTAAAGTCCTTTCTTGCACTTAAAATCAAATGTTGCACCTATGTCAAGTTTCAGATCAATGCATATTTAAAAACTAAATTATAATTTCTTAGAAAAATATTCACAACAGCAATGTTGATAGGCTTTTAACTTGCACCTACAGACCCAGAAATGAATGCTCTGATCTCATCACATACCACAGGTCCAGCGTTTGGGCTAAGTCAATCCGTAGGTGGGAAACCTCAGTGGAGTTTTAGGAAGTAGTTTTAATGACATAAAGTCTATTTATCCTGCAAATTTTGCTAAGGTTGCACTACAGTTCATTACTTTCAGAAAGCAGGAATAGCATTTTAACATTGCTCCTGAAAAAGAATGCAGAACTGTCAATCTCTAACTACAGTCATTCTGTGCAACTAGAAATAAGCAGCATAATTAGAACAAGCTGGGGACCTCTTATGGCAGTTGGAACCTGTGAAAAGATATGTTGATGCTGAAAGATATTCCTTATTCTGCTCTGATTACTCACATAATGTAAAGCCTTTTTTAAGCAGTTGGTCCCTGCTGGCACAGTGCTCATGCTTGCATATGTCTGGGAATAGTGACTTTATACTCCAGAAAGCCTCTACAGTTCTCCCCAAATGATGAATTGTGATGGGACTTGTCAGGTCTTCTGGGCATAGACAGGGAGATAAATCTCCCTCTAGATAGAAAAGATGGCAGAATTATTAGTATGCAAGTCACTCAGCCAGCATCTTGCCTGGAAAACAATGAACTGTAGGAATGTGGCATCCTCTTATCATTATCCCTGGCTGGGTCAATAATCCTGAAATCACAGCATCACCAAAGCCAGGTGAACAAATATTGTGTGTAGATAAGATGTAAAATTGAAGTGGAGATGAAATTAGCTCCACAGATCTGTGGAAGTGTCCTGGGTTCAGCAGTAGCAGTCATTTTTCTCCTTCTTAGGAGCTGGTGCAGCACTGTGGTTTTGACTTTCAGCCTGGGAACAGCGCTGATAACACCGATGTTTTTAGTTGCTGCTTAGAATGTTTACACTGACCAAGGACTTTCTGAGTCTCATGCTCTGCGAGGGAGGAGGGGAAGCTGGGAGGAAGCAGAGACAGGACACCTGACCCAAACTGACCAAAGAGGTATTCCATAACACAGTATGTTATGCCCAGGATGTAACTGGGAGTTATCCGGAAGGGCTGGATCACTGCGGGGGTCGGGCTGGGTGTCAGTGTGGTGAGCAGTTGTATTCTCCTCCCTTGTTATTTCCCTTGTCATTGTTACTATTGGTGGTAGCAGCAGTGGTTTGTGTTATACCTTAGTTACTGAACTGTTCTTATCTCAACCTGTGGGACTTAAATTCTTTTGATTCTTCTCCCCATCCCTCCGGGAGCTGAGGGAGGAAGTGGGGGGAGTGAGTGAGTGGGCTGTGTGGTTCTGATTTACGTCTTGGCTTAAGTCACGACAGGAAGTCAAAAAAGCATAGATTCTTCTATGCATGAAAATTGTGAAGAGGATTTACACAAAACCCCTGCAAAATACACTTTCTCTTTAATAAAATTCATCTCAAATATTTTTACAGTGCTAGTTAAGATATGAGGAATGGTTCTTCACCAGAATCATCTGAAAAAGTCTGCATACCACATGATCCATACCTGCTGAACCTGTTTTAAAGGGAAATTAATGGACCTTCTGCTATCTTAGATGGAAGTGCACACGGCCATTTTCAGCTTGGCTAGCATTCACTTTGCTACTATTTAACATGCTCAAAAGATAAGTATTTGGTCCAAGGTAGCCAGCTAGACTCCCTCTGCACACAGAGAAAAAGAACTGAGGGCAGCTCAGTTCTTTATAGGACAGACACCAGCATAAATTGGAAGAATATTCTTGGGAAAGCACTTAAACCCCTACATTGCTTATAAAAGGATCCTAAATCATTACCCTGACTAGAAATGTAAAGTTTATGCAGCTAAAATAAGATTAAATAAATCCCATGCTAGATGGTTGTTGTAGACATTGTAATGGCTCTCCTCTGTTGATCTGGAAAGTTCTCTAATTGCAGTCTGTGCCTATAGCAATAGAGCTGTAGACCTTTATTTTCCTTAAACCTATTCCTTTAGGAAGGAAAGAAGGGATGGAAAAAGAGAAAGAAGAAAGAAAAAGAAAAGGAAGGAAGGAAGGAAGAGTTGATGGAATAATTTCCGTATTTCCCTTTTTTCAGGATAGATAGAAGTCTTTACTGCTTTAGGTCTCTCTGGCTTCCCTTTCACCTCTTATTTCCTTTTCTCCTAGAGAGAAAAGGTCAGAAAATGTGGCCTGAACCTGGAATGAAACTAAATTACATTACTTCATTTCATATCTATTATAAATGGTTGTATTTTGCACAAATCTGAATGCAATAAACTTTTCGCTGTATTTTTAAAAATCCATGAAAAAATTACCATTTTTCAAGCACCCTGTTAGTTGACTGATGATTTCAATTACCTTTCCTGTATGACCACTAAAAGCTCAGTCAAGGGCTTGCTGATGGTAACAGAAATCTTTCAGGTTGTCACAAAGCGGCTTTTCAACCAAACCCTAAAGGCATTATTTTTATCAGTATTTGTGAAGTTCATCTCAAAATATTAAAATTAAATGAGAGAACTGCAGGTCTTCAAGGCACTAACGTGAATAAATACCAGAAAATTAAACCAAATTCAGTCATGTCTCCAGCAATTCCACTCAAGCCAGTGGCATTTCAAAGGTTTCAGATAAAAAGAGAATTCGTCCCAGTCACTGTTCTGCAGTCAATTTACACTCAAGAGTTCATTGACTTCAGTGGAAATTCCACCATGATAACCATGACAGAGCTGGGAATTAACTGGGTACAGTTAAGATATAAAGAGCTAATGAAGCATGCAGGAATCAGTTCAATATGTTGAATATTCTCTCAGGACTGCTGGTTAGATAATAATTTAAGTAGATTAAGAGTTATAAACAGGATTCTTCTTTGTCTCTGCTTTCTAATTAAATAATGACTAATCTATACTAGGAACATCGTGACCTACAAAGTCAATCAAAAGACAATTTAAAGAATAAATAAAATTCTCAAGATGTTTTCCCACTAAAAGTGCTTGCCCTTTTGTCCTGCATTTTTCCAGTCTTAACTATAGCAATCTTGGTCAGAAAGATGTGGAGCACCCAAACATATATTTGTTCTCACTTCTCGTTTAGTGATGGTCAATTTACTGATATGCACATTTCAGATTTATCAGCAATTACTATAGATAATTTGCATTACATATATGCACACAAAATTAATAAAGTCTTCAGAAAACATTTTTTTTCCATTTCTTTGAAGATAAAAAATTCCTAATTTTTGGAGCACAAGAAACAGCATGGAAAATAATGTAAGGGACTGTTACATTGTCTCCCAGCACTGTTTCCAGACAGTTCTTTGGCAGCTGGGGAATCATTCTAAATTGTGTTCTGGCCACTTCATTCCATTCTGACGTGTAATAGCCCTTGACTTAAATAAGAACCTGGACCATCATATCTGAGTTATTATCAGTGATAGTAATGGAGATGAGTCACCTCTGGTAGAACTGCATTGGTGGAAATTTATGTAGATTGTTACTCAGGATTTAAAATATTGTCTTATAACCCCAAAAGGACAAGATGCTGGACAGCATTCAGGAGATGAATGGTAGATGTTTTCCTGTTTCCAGGCACTCACAAAGAGCCTAGCAGTTCTTTCATGTCTTAATCCCACAGGCAGTCCTAACTCAGAATTTCCAAGGCCTTGCCATCACAGTGAGATGTGAAACGATTATGCAGTTATCTAAATGGAGTGCCATGAAATGCAGGGATGTTCAGAGAACTGGAAAACAGCCACTGTAAGGAGCAAAACAAAATTATTGAAGCAGAAAAAGCCACCAAATGCAGAAATAATTCAGTTGTAATAATATGTTATCTAAATATATTGAGGTTGATGGTAACAAATACTGTCGTAAGAACTGAGGTGACATTCAACCCACTACAGGATTTAAAGAAAAAAAGCAGTCAGAAAGAAGCAAGAGTCATGACAGATAGATAAGGAACAGAACAAACAGAACAAAGTACTGCCAATCCTTGTTAGGGTAAACAACCCCAGCCTTTTATGATCTCGCGGCCAGACACTGCTTTTAAGGGAAATTATTTCTTCTATATCTGATTTTTTCCCATATTTTGTGTGATCAGTATTACAGCCTTCCAATCTCTGCCTTCTCCACTACCTGCCTTCTGCTTATGTGATGATTCAGGACTATCTAAGGAGCAGAGATTTCCAGTGTGTCAGCTCCAGGTCAGGAACTGAACAATTCTAACACCAGTCATCCAAAAAGTAAAATTGCTCTCTTGTGCTTATTCAGTATGCTGTAGGCTATAGGCAGCCCATGTCAGACTGTGTGCATAATCTGAGTTGGGAACAGAGTCAGAATTTAAACTTACCTGGAAATGCCAACCAAATTGCACACAATGAAAAGGGATGCATGCATAGTATCACCAGTTGAACCTTCTGTTTGTTGCCTTTTATCACAGTATCACCATTTTCCATTCCCATGTTGTTTCATGCAATTGTTCAAGACCGTGCTTATAATCACAATGACAACATTTTACCCTTCCCTCAGGATAGATGGGCTGCTGACTCCCACAGGACTCTAACTGCTATAATCCGGGAGATGTTTAGAGATCACCGTGCTGGCAGAGAAAAAAAATGCCCATTCTGTAGAAGCATTCTACACCTCGAATGAACTGCAGGCAGAAAGCTCAGCATCACTGTGAACCATTTAAAAAGCCATTTGAAGAACTAAGGAGACCTAAGTTTTACCTCTTCTAGTTTTGGGAACAGCCCTGAAAGATGCCCTAATCTACCTGCAACAATAATATAGATCCAAAAAGTTGCAGCAACAAATAGGAATGGCAAGAGAGGAGGTGGTGTAGCAGAGATGACTGAATTCTGTCATCCGTAGTGTTAGCTGGTTTCTGCTTACTACTTCTTGGTTTGTATCAATAGCTACTTGAAAGAAAACCTGACATGTTTCTGATCTTAGAAGCCCTTACTTTTTTCTTGGAATGAAACCAAAAGCAAAGATCTAATCCTTGCTATTTAACTGACAGATGACTATTATTTCGGACATATACAAATAACTTTTCTGAAAAGCAGGTGCCTCAGATAGGCATGTCAATTGATCTTGCAAAGTCCCTTCATTTCCTACACTTTGTGTCTCATAGAAGCCTCCCACCCCTCAAAAACTAAACCATATTGTACGTGGTGTTGTTCAGATCTTTCAAGGATGATAGTTTTCTTTTATTTTTTCATTTGCAATTAATCAGCTAAGCAGTTGTTTTGTAATTGTCACATAAAAGTAAAGCCATTTTAGTGTAGCTTTTGCATTATTATTTAGGATTTAAAATAGTTTAATAAGTTTTTTACATTACAAAATTCTGATGATGCCACTTGTGAAAGAATTACGGGCATTTGCTGATCTTTATCTGGGACGAATTCACTGTCACACTAAGTTCACAGAACAGTGCTAGTAGCACTGCACTCAGTGGCACACTGTGCTTTTAGTTGTGTTCCTTGTTCTTTATGTACTCCTTTTACAGGTTTTAAAATAAAAGTAAATAAATAATAATAAATAAATAAAACCCCAACAACTTTCATTGCAAAAATTTGCTGAAAGAATTAGTTAAATATTGGACAACTGAGTATTAAAAATAAATGGTAACTAAAAGAATTCTTTTTGCCAGTTGTATGGTGCCATGGAACAGTTACAGCAGGATATTTTTGATATGTTATCTCTTCCTCCCAAGTGACTTCAGAGTTGATTTTTCCATGGTTATTCTTTTTTTATTCTTCATTATTATTTTTATTATTTTTAAAATGTGGGTCTTACCTCTTTCTCTGTTTTACAAATGCAAGAGGGAAAAACATGTATTTGCCTTAAAAAACATTTGCCTCATTTTTAATGCACATTACAACAAAAGAACCTTTCTTAACACTCCATTATCTGAACTGAAAGAGGCCCAGGATACCATAAGTAATGGAAAAATCTAGGAAACATAAGTGCTACTTCACCACAGATCCAAATTAAGTGTAACTTGGCCAGTGCTGACACAGCTTATGAGCTTGTCCTGAGCAAGTTGAGAACTCATACAACCCACATCAAAAATGCCCCTGCATCATAGAATCACAGAATGATTTGGATTGGAAAGGACCTTAAGATCATCTAGTTCCAACCCCCCTGCCATGGGCAGGGACACCTCACACTAAACCATGTC
>WYDI02032503.1:0-16642 GCA_009867235.2 Psittacus erithacus | reverse complement strand
ATGATGTGCTGTGGTATGGAATACCTCTTTGGCTAGTTTGGGTCAGGTGTCCTGCCTCCGCTTCCTCCTGGCTTCCCTCCTCCCTGGCAGAGCATGAGGCTCAGAATATCCTTGCTCAGTCTAAACATTCTAAGCAGTAGCTACAAACATCGGTGTTATCACTGCTGTTCCCAGACCAAAATCAGAAACACAGCACTGCACCAGATACTAAGAAGGAGAAAAATGACTGCTACTGCTGAACCCAGGACAGACAGAAAATGTCTCCAGTGTGACAGTAAATGCAAGAAGAATGTCTCAGATTCTCATTTTCTCTTCCTTTCTTGGGCAGTTAGAGATGGAGTCCAGACTCAACAGAAAACATAATTTCCAAGAGTCCTGTCATATTACAACACACATAGCAGTAAAGATGCGCTTTGAGGAGCTAACAAGACAGTAGGGTAGCAGCAGTCTCAGATGCATCCCACTCAAGTTATTTCTGAACCCTAATGGAATACTAAAAGTGACTGCTACTCTGCAAGTATCCTACTGCAATATTACTTATGACTAAATTGACAAGGGGCAAAATATTTTCAGTATTGCACATACCAATTTGAAAAATACATGGAGGTTAAACAGGCTGGAGACAAGCAATACCTGTGTGTGAGTGTGTGTGTGTGTGAATAGGCAAGTCTCCAGTCCGGTTACTGGGTGACTCTTTAGCATGCAGCATAAACACAGCACCCAGAGAAGTGCCCAAGGAGGTTTTTTTGTGACACTAAAGAATCATATCCATAAAAGATGCCTACCTGGTTGTAGTGAGCTGTATTTGCAGCCTTGCTTCCCCAGTCATAAGCTTTGAGTTCCCCAGTCTTCACAGCCTAGAAATAGACAAGTATTCACGCATCCAAAGAAGAACTGCAACACTTCTATCTCAGGAATAAAGAGTGTAGGTAATCTGGAGAATTGGCAGAGAAAACTTGACACAAGACACAGTGAATGCCAAATATTAACAAGGACAATTGTCACTGCTTTGCCCCGTGTCACAAGAGTGGGAAACACTGACATTCACCACTATTAGACTTTGCTCTTCAAGATTTCACACTCTTTCATAGCAACAGTAGGGAAGATTAAGGCAAACACTTCAGTGTATCCAGAGTCAGGATGTGGCAGCTCCATGGTGACTTCTGAAATATTTACCTCGCTGCCTAAAGGTATATGAATACAACATGGAGCTTTCTCAGAAATCCACTCTGTATGACTTATCTCTTTTTCAGAAACAGAAGTCTATATAACATGGATTTGGGGGGGAAGAAAAGGGGGAAAAGATCTTCACAAATTTCTTTCTGAGCCAACACTTGAAGAGCTACAAGATCACAAGTAGCCCTGACCACAGCTTCCATGGCAAAGGCCTTCTCTTTTTGTCAGCCTACAGAGCAAGCTTCAGGCACAGTAATGTCAGAGTCATGATATCATGCAATAAGGTGAAATTCAAAATATGCTATCAAAATATAAAATGAAGCCAAAGAAAATAGAATAGAATGCCTGATGCTTGTCACTGGCTAAAAATACAACTTTTAATCAAACCAGGGTTTGATGAAAGGGGAGCAAATACTTGTTACAGCATCCCTCTGAATTTAGTTTTTCCATTGTACTGTTTGTTGGCCTGATGTACTTATAGTTAGTATATCTCCAAAGAAATAAGGGAAAGGGGTGAGCCACCTTAAGTCAGTATCATCAAAGCAGCTACAGTGAACAGCTGCCACTCTGAAAACTGGTAGTTCCAAAATTTCACTCAGCCTATGCTGCATATATATTTTGGCATTTTATTCAGTTTAAATATCAGATACATCAATATCCTACAAGCAAGACAGCCATGGACATTTTAGATTCTGGAAACTCTACCTGGCTCCAGTGGATCATGTTTTGTACAGATGTCCCTGCAGGACAGTGTGCTGAATACACATCCACTCGACTCTGCAACAAGATAATTAACGTGGTTTACTCCTCATACTGCAGCAGTTCTACCCATTATTGCTTCTTGAACAATACAAAATTTTCCACCCCTCTTAAAAATGCTATAAACAAAAGTTTATATGGTTAAGTGAGGCAAAAAGTTCAAATGTCTGGGGAATAATTACAATTAACTAAAGAACTTTCAATCTAATAATGATATCCCTTAAACATTTTTTATATATTAAGAATATTTTAAAAATGCTAGTGTTGTAAGAATTAGGAGCACATTAACTGGTATTTAGATGGACCTCCAGAAAAACCTTCTGTTACTCTACACCTAAACTAGTAGCTGTCAGTCCAAAGTGATTCAGAACCTCTTACACTTTGAGTTTAGAAGTACAAAATACCCAGGGGAAGCTTAAATCCTGGCAGAAAAAAAAAAATACCATCCACTATTAGAACCACAGAAACTGCATGTGCTGGGCAAGAAAACATAAAAAAAATGCACTTTTACCTTGATATAAAAAACCAAACAAACAGAAAGTCACCTTCGGGTAAACTGATACCACCGTCTACTGATTTCAGGGAGTTAGAAATACTTTAAGAAGCATTGTGAAGAAAGGTGGTCTCACACTGATTTCTGTTAACTAGCTTTTAGACAACAAAACAAGTCCTATGAACAAGCCCTTTGGAACTCGGACCACAGATGAAGCCATCAGCAGGGTGAGAAATTGGTCCCAGAGGAAATAATTGCACATGTCCACCAAAAGAACAGAAAACTTTAACGGTTCTCTGAAAATAGTTGAAAACTGAGTCTTTCTTCCTCACTTCACTGCAAAAGGAATTAAATACTTGCATCGTCATATTAATTCATTTCTTTTACCCACTTCCCCAGTAGATAGAAAATAATGTATTTTAGCTTTCCAGTAACATTTTAAAAGGTTAATTATAGCCATCATAACTGCACAACTAATCTATACCAAGAAAAGATATTAATCCAAACTCAATATGATGAAGGCAGCATTAGGGATTTTCTAATTACATGTAAAGGACAATCAGTACAGTGATAACACAGCTAATACTATGTTAGAGTTCACAATAACTTAGCTATTAAAAGTCACTAGAACACACCATATTCAAGTTTCTCTCATTAAAACCACACAGAAGAAAGAACAGGTTGCCACAAAGGTCATCAAGTATTCTGTGAGTGCAAACATGGGTAGCAAGCCACTTCAGCAAAAAATTCTGAGGGAGGAATTGTTTCTTTCCAAACATGTCCTACAAAATAACAAGAACATACGACAAACATGTAATTGCATAGAATGACTTGGGTTTAGTTTTCACACTACAACATTCTTGAGGTAATTATTTCCATTTGTCCTGGTGACAGGTGTGTCATGAAAACTATTTATCCCCTTATCAACCTTGTTTACAGTCCAGTTCAGAAGGTCACGGTTAGTGCTTCTGCTGTAAATGATACAGTCCATTAAATTCCACACAAAGTACCTGGGAACTAAGACAATCTTTCAAGAATTCCAAACGTGACCTCAAATCCAAATCAATTTTAAATTCAGTATTTTACAGAATACTGTACACTGTCTTGTCATCAGAATTAAAGTATGTTAAGCTGTGTCTGCTAATGTTAACGGCTTTGTAGCTGTAACTTCCTCTCTTCAAATCATGTAAGAAAAAAAAGTCACATGAGCTGTGGTGGCCACTTCCTCTTGATGGGTATTTTTAAAACATCCAAGGATTTAAAAATGGCCCACTGAGAACTTCCTTAAAAGTGACACAGCTCTTTAAAGATAAAACTGACCCATGGGTTTCTCACTGTCACGTACTTCTGCACTCTAGCCTTTTTGCAAGTCACCATGAGAATCAAGTTCCTCAGCCCAACATGAACATCAGCTACTGTTCTCATTAGACAAAGTTCATTACACAAGGAACAGAAGACTACAGCTGTTAGTATTGCTTTTAAGTTAACTGCCTTTGGAGCAGGGAACTAATAATGTAGACAGACATGTACTTAAATCTGTACCGCATTAAATCTGTACAGGGGACATTAGAGATGGGTATACCTCCTACAACAAACAGCTCTGTGTGGGAATCTCCATGGGTGGTGGAAAGAAAAGTGATGGTTCAAAATGACACACAGTGGTGTGTTCACAATGTCTGACTTCAGGCACTCACTGCAGCCTGCTAGTCTGCCTACATACCCTTTGATGTTAATGGGGAAAGGTAAACTCCTCCAGAGCATGACTCACAACATCTAAATAAAGCTGCTGCTCTTAATCATCCTCTGAAGGATCCTCTTCCAATACTAAATGGTTAATTGTGAAACAAATCTGTTACAGTTCATGACAATTCAGAAGTATTCTGTATTTAAAGCTATCATATGACTTCTAAAACACACTAATTAACTGAATGCTTTCTCTAGCATAAATTCTAGAAACATGGAAAAACATAGTTTTGTTCCATATATTAACTTGCAAAATATTACTTTAAATGGATGTAAATTGTCTTATTAGGCAGTATAAACCCAGAAAAGCCACTGTTTACTTCCACAGATTATGGAGAAACTGGGCAGTGTTCTTGTCAAATATGTTACTCTCTAATCACAGCTATTAAGCCTTTGCTATGCTGTTTTCAATTAGAAAAGGAGGCACCTCATTTGGCTTAAAACATTTATGCTAAAATACAAACCTTGAGTAGCATGTCAGGAAACACTCCCAATTTTGCCAGAGGGCTAGTGGCAAACTTGACTGTAGCTACTGGTGCCAAGGCAAAGAACATTTTGATTTTCTTAGCCAGCTGTGGCAAAGTTGAAAAAGCAATGAAAGCTGTAAATAACAAGAAAATAATTAACAAACCTCACTGGCACAAGTTAGAAGGGAATTTTACCTGGCAATGATTCTATAAAATCTAAGAGTAAGTGCACAAAAGTACTTTTAGATTAATGGTTTGATTGTTTTATTTAGGATGAGTTTAGATACTGCAAATTAATCTAGTTACTATAGAATACAAATTAAATAATGCAAATAAGAAGAACTGTTTCATGCTAACTCACCCAACACTCTTCTAGCTCTTTCTCTTTGCAGGTCTAAATGCACCTGAACCAGGTCTTACATACAGCAAAATATTCTGTAAATGGGATTCTTTACTCTACACATCTGATGATTCTCATTTTATTATCCATAGTTCATCAATTTATTTTAATAGAAACTGTACTGGTGGCTACCTGTGACTTCAATTTATCTTTTTAGCAGCTTCCCACTTTAAGTAAACACAGAAAGCTTAAGTCTTTCATTTTAATGTTGACAACTATTCCAGGAAGCAGCTAAAAAACAGAAGCAGTAGATTTCAAATGCCCTATTTTTTCATCATTAAACCACATATGTGGAACTTGATATAACTTCAAACACAATATATTCTAATGAATGCATCTCTGCACATACCCATTGTGGTGCCCTGTGAATGGCCAACGTAAAACACTTGTTCCTGGCCAGTTTTCTTCAAAATAAAGTCCACTGAGGCTGGAATGTCATACTTAGCCATTTCATCAAAGCTACGAAGCAAAGATAAAAAGCCAGTTGTGTAAGTAAAGTTATCAGTGTGGAACAGCTGCACAAAGCTTTACTGCACTGCAGATCAGCTATCTGGACATAAAGAAAAGCTTTCTTTAGATGAAGCAGAATTGAGTCTTCACACTAAGCACAGGTAAAAGCAAATTCTACTGACCAGGCTGTCTCAGAATACTATACTGACCATGAAACTCCCCTTTACTGTCCCTGAATATGTAACAGCACACGTAACCAGAAAAAAAATATCATGTACATTCACAATGTGACAGAACTAGATAATGGGCAAAGAGAGGAAAAGAAGCCTGCTCGCAAACAGCATATGTAGTAACCTAGCAAGACAAGGATACCTGAAAACCCAGAATTCTTCTTGCTTCACTGTGAAGTGTGTATGTTTTCTGGACCAGGTGTTCCCTCTGCTGTTTCCAAGCCATACATCATAGCCAGCATCTGCCAGCATAAAGCCAAGACTGTTGTAATCCAAGTTTGTGATCCAATTGCTGGCATCTGCAAGCAAACCATGCTGCAGAAACACGGCAGGCCTTGGACCTGAAAAATAATGTATTTATCATAGCTTCCTGTTCACCTGCAAGTGAATGCCTAAGAATAATTTGAGTTATTGAAAGCCTACTTTAGATTTTGACTTTGAATATTTAATCTACTTGACTTAATCTACTAACAATTTGTACACTATTCATAGTGCCATGAATCACGTGTTTTCACAAAAAGGTACATTTTATCATTAAGAATTTTAAACTAGCAACTTGTTAGTTTTCTATCTACAGCAAAAGAGTCCTTGAAGTTCAAAACAGACAGCAGATGTGCAATAAGCAAACATGAGAAAAGTGGGAGCTACAGGAAAAATACAGGTACCCTTTACAATTGTTTCAAGACCACAAATACTCAAACTGGCCCAAACAGACACTGCTAAACTACTTATGACCCTTACCCAGCCCCTAAATCTGGAGAAGGCATTCCCATATATGTGCTACTGAGATCCTTGTTTTCCAGTTAAGACAATGCCAAACTAGGTGCTGAGCTCTGGAAGTCTCTGCAGTTAGTACTGATACTACCTCTATGCAACTCACTTCCATTACCAAAGCTCTGGCAGAACCTGAAGAGCAGTATAGTAGGAATCAGTATTTCAAAGGACTTTCTCCCCTTGACTTAAATAGTTAAAAAAAACCACAATCAACACCCAGGTGTAACTGAGGAAACCCCTCTCCTGACTTCCCCATCATTAAAAGGGAAATGAGATCTTTATGTGGAATACAAATTAAAATAAATTAAAAAAAAAATTATTCCTGCTTCTACACATATAAAATAAATTAATATATAATCCCTTAGAAAGAGTCTGACCTTCAGAAAATACAAAGACCTCTTCGGATCTTGCAGTAGCACAGATATTTTGGGCTTTTTTTCTGCTTTAATAACTGAAACATGGTATCACAGTAACTTTAGTTCAATGCCAGAGATTACTCAGGAATTACCTTCTCCAATGACACATCACTCTACTACAATACTAAATCATGCAATACATCCTCCATTGATAATTTAGGCTTGGATCTTTCAGCAGAAGCAGCCAAATCACAACCATTTTAGTGACCTATACTCTCCATTCTGGGTCATGTCCATAAATGTTTGCTGCGAGTTCCAAAATCCAAATAAGCAATATTCCTCCCTCCTAGCAAACTTTATACCTGTGATCACAAACCTTTTCAGTGCCTGCTTTTTCCATTTTGTTAAAAAAACATGTGGAACACTGTCCCTGCAAACAGAGCAAATCTCCATCAGTGCCATCATCCATCATTCAAGTGGCACTGGAGACAGTACAGTCCAACACACCCATTTGCTGCAGTAATACTTCATTGCCTTATGAACAGTGTGCACGACTTTCAGGCCTAACATTATATTTGTTTTTAGTAATGTTCCCTTTTAGCTGTGATACCTTCTTCCCTTTTATTAAACTCAGATCAATGAACTTCTCACTTTTTGAAGAACTGGCTTTCCTCAAGCTGCCATTAGCACGTTTCATAACATAGGAAGGGGGAAACTGCTTAACTGCTTTAGTGCTTCAATTCTGTTCTCTATTAGCCTTCAGTTTCTGCCAGTTACTTTTTCACTTTACCGAGCAGTTACCAGATCTGCACATAAATGACACAATCATACAACAGTGACTTGCACAATAATAATTTTGTGTATCATCTTTAATCTTAAAACTCCCAGAGGGGAATTAAGAAAGGTAGGTCCTTAAACTACCCCTTCCATGGTAGAACATTTTGTTCTCTTCACTGCACCCCCAAGAAGTTGAAGACAGATTTATCTCCATGCCCTTCTTACACATGCTATGCAGGAAAAACTAAAGCAAAACATCATGTGATACATAATTCCACGGGATCCCATTCACATTATGCAGATATTGCATAAGAAGAATTATGGCATATATACGCTGAGTCAGCAGAAACACACCATTGGTATCTTTCTGAGAAAAGATACCAAGTCTATAAAAACTTAAGAGCAACATGAACTTTGAAATCTTCATTCTTCTAGGAGAACATACTTCCCCAAATGTGCTCAATAATCCTTGTTTTCAAAATCAAAGCACTTTGCAAAACATGAACTTGGGGTCAAGGGTGTGGCAAGGGGAATGTGGAGAATTCCCACAGGTCAGGAAAACTTCTGTTTGCTTATGTCATCGAAGGATTTGACAAGATCAACGGGTACAAAAGCAGCTTGCCTTTTTCCTCTGGGCTTCCCTGCAATTCTTAAGTACAAAGACACCTGCCAGGTTTGAGTGGCCTCATCCATGCACTGATCTTTATAAACCAACCTTGTGAGAAACAGCACACAGTGCAAACGTCCTAACTCAGATAAAACCAACAGATAAGGTCAGGGAGACTGTTGCTTAGCCATTGGCAGATGAGAGAAGTTTTCCACAAGTCTTGCTCACACATAAGGCCACAGGACAATCATTGATTTCTTTTGAGCTCCATGGTTTTACCTCTTCATCCAAGTTTTTTTCTGTTGAAAGGGCCCTGAGGCAGCCCTCAGAATATGCAGTTTCTATGCAAACCGGCTACTGCTGTTGTATGCATGCAATTGTCTAAAGGATCATTTACAAGGGGTTAGTTCCACACACACTGGATGAGGATAGCAAACCAAAGGCTACATGTCTCTCCTCTTCTACCTTAGTCTCACTTTGAAAGCATTCCATCATCCAACCCTCACAAAACCCTTTGCCTTCCTTAAGTTTTGGCTTACACTCCCCCTACCCTTTTTCTCCCCTACCTCCTCACCTTTGTACCCCGTGCATTCCTTCCATGCATCTTCCAGCTTTCATAGTAAGTCTTACAGCTTTTAACAGTGCTCTGGCGGCACATGCCAGTGCTCCTCCTCATCTCCCATCAAATTACATCCATGAAACAATTTGGTCTGGGCCGACTGTTGTCAACTACCTGTTACTTATCTCAGTTTGCAGTATATTTTTGCATGTATTGTACTCAAGATGCTCTAGAAGGATTTTATCTTATCCCTGCTCATTGCAGGGGGGGCTGGACGAGATGACATTTGCAGGTCCCTTCCAACCCAAAATATAATGATTCCATGATTCTGATACTGTTTAAATAAGCTTAAGCAGATATGTAAAATATGACACCCCAGTAGTACATACTAGTGGTCTGGATGTACCTTATTGCAAAGGGAGCTTCAGAGAGGTTAAAATTAACAAATGAATTCTTATGCAGAAATCAGACAGTAATTATTTTGTGAGCATTCCAGTGGGAACTCTTGGAGTTCAGTTGTATTTCACCAAAAGAGGCACTGCCCCTACTTCTGAAAATGGTCAGGCATTTTTAACAAACTTATTTCTTATAAAGAAGCATTTTTAATAATTTTTTAAAATGGGCTTTAGCAATGTTACAATCAATCTCTTTCCAAGACACTTTATGACTTCAAAAACACAACAAATCTCAACCTTGACTTTCCACTGCCTAGAAAATCCAGGCTGCTTAAACCCCTCAAACCCTCAAAAAAAAAAAAAAAAAAAGGGATAAATATAAAACAACAATGCAGGGCTTGTATTAATGTCACATAAAGGCAATGCCAGGAAAATACAACTTGCTAACTCCTTCTCCCTTCCTTTACTCAAGTCACTCTACATGTGCCTAATCTTACTTTGGCCATAAGATTCATCAACAAAACATGCTAACTGTGTATGTCATATGGTCTAAACTTTTTCTGAATTGTTACAGGAGAAAATTTTTATAAATCAAAGAGAGCTTTTTTATGACTTTGCACTTTTCCAAGCAGACATAAATCCTACCTTTGCTCATTTCATAGTCTTTTCTTCCATAAGGAATTCTGTTAATGGAAAGGATATACCCATCTTCTGTTGTCACTTCGTACTCCTCACTAGGGTATCCCCTGAAGGTAATAATTTGACTCTAAAGAAAAAAAAGAAACCACTTTGGAGTCAAAGAAGAAAGGAAAGAAATCAGTTTGGAATCAAAGTCCTCCTCAGTTCATTAACATGTGCAAAGTACTCTGGGTTCCTTCCAAAGATGCAATGTGAAATTAGTCTGTGGTAGGCATCTGCCCACCTATTCAATGCAGACAGGTTTTCTTATGGACTATGCCAGTACAGAGTCAGGAACTAGCCAGAGCACAAACATTACCCAAAGAATTTAGGAAGACTCCCTAACCTGTCCCCATCTACTGTCAGGTTAGTTACTTACTTGCTGCTTACACTGAGAAAGGCTATTGAAGTGTTGAAAAGGAGATGATGATAAGAGGGCAAAAACACCATGAAGCAGATTTGGCAGACAAAAATCAAAACTGTCTGCTCCCCAGGAATGCAGAAACTTTCAGTAACAAACAAGTGAGGAGAGCAGAAAGCCACTGGCACCACACTAGCATATGGAAGAAAAGAAGGAAGGAAGAAAGAGTACTCTCTCCTGAGGGGAAAGGCTTCTTCAAAACCATTTTGGATTTTTATCTGAACTTTATATTGAATTCTCTGTTATATACAGGACACAATCATGTTTAGGCAATGTGCTGAAATGAGCCACAAACAGCTTTTTTTAAAACAGCAGCTTTAAAATATTAAGGTCACACTCCTCACATGTGCGAGCTGCTGACATTGTCACCTCAGCTTGTAGTTTCATGTGCCATTTCTAACTCACCTTTCTCCTCAAACCTTATTCCTGTCACAGAGATCTTACTTTGCTGACAAGCCAAACAAGACAACAATAACAGAAAAATAAAAAAAGCACACTTCTTTAATACTATGATTTCATTAATAGGTTTATCTCCTATCTCTTATGTCATGGGCTTCACGTGATTTTCATTCAATGACATTCCATTAGGATAAAGAACTTCCTACTTAATAGGCTTTATGACACCAACTGTGCCTTGAGAAAACTTAAGGAATGCGAGACATTTCTGTAGTTCTACTATTAGGCTGCTGGGCAAGGAGAGAAGGAGCAGTTAAATAAACATGCCATTTCTTTTAAATATATCTTTAATCACCCACAACGTTAATGTTCCAAAATTATTTTAAGGCTATATTTCATTCAAATGCTACTAGCCTTAATGACTATTTTCAGTCCTCAAAATGATATTTAGATGATACTGACAACTCAAGCACTTCTTTACTTATAGACAAGCATTTACAGCTTGAAGTATCTTCTTGCACACGTGAAAAAACAGCACAGTTTAGATGGGGCAGAGGAAAGAGCAACTAATACCAGTTACAAACAGCAAACTTTTTCTGGAGTTGGCTGTTGCAGCAAAAGAAGAATAAAGTAAAGAGAGTAAATGCTAAATGAGAATAAAGGCAGTTGTGGGTAAGAACACAGCAGCACTGTGCTAGCAGCTCAAGTACGCTTCATCAACATGCACTTCTGTAGCAGTTAAGAGTGTCCTGACAGGTCTGGTTTAGAAAATGTGACAGAGATATCTGTACAGGCAGCAGGGGACCACGAAGGACCTGGAAAGAGAAGAGAAAGACGACGTCTAGCAGAGGGCCGAAGCAGCAGCCAGCTGACCGCTGCCCTGCGGCTGCAGTCCCCGGGGTCTCACCGCGGCTGCGACGGCGGAAAAGCCCGGGTTTGCAGCCCCGGAGCCGCGGAAAGGCCGCGGAAAGGCCGCGGAAGGGCCGCAGACCGCCCGGACGCCCCTCTGCTCCTCGGCCCCTCGCTTAGCCCTGTTACACCCACGGCCGCACCCAGCGAACAGCGTCGGGCACGCGCCAGGCACGCTTCCCTCACGGCCGCGCCACTCACGATGTTCATGTTCGTTTCGGGGTCCACATTTCTCCTCCCTCTGGCGAACGCGCCCGAGCCGGCGATGCTCCTCAGCAGAAGAGCGGCGACCACCAGTCCTCGCATCCTGGCCCTGCGGGAAACCGAGAGGTCCCGGCTCGCCGCAGCAGTGGAACACAACTCGACGCTGAGGCAGCAGCGAGCGGGCCCCGCAGTGCCTTATGTGCCGTCTCCGCCGGGCGCGGTGGCGGGCAAGGGACCGCGTCACAGGGGCGGGGGCTGCTGCCCGGCTGACCGGGCGAGAACAGGGCCGGTCTCACTCGCATCAGCGGCGGGGCGGCAGCCGCGAGCAAGCGGCTGAACAGACGCGGCCGGGCTGGGCGCCCGGGCGTGTCCTGCGCCGCTTCGCGCCTCCTCTCTTCGGGTGACTGCGGCCCGGCAGAGACCCGCTGCCGCGCCGGGACCTGCCGGCGTCCCGCCGTCGCTCCTAGCGCGGGGCGGTGCGGTGCGGCGCGGCGCGGCGGGAGGAGGGCGCTAGGCCGGCGCAGCTCAGGCCATACAGCGTGGCCTATCGGCGGCGTCAGGGCCGGGCCCTCCCTGCAGCCTCCCGGGGGGGACGGAAACCCGGCCACGGGTAACTCCTGCCGCTCCGTGCCGGCGAGCCGCGGGTGCGCGACCTTGAGCTGCCTGAGCCGGTGTGTTTCAGCGTTCCAGTAATGCCTGTGTGGGCGCCTCCCGCCACCGCGGGCTCCACTGTCAGAAGTCTGTCAGCCCCGAGAACGGCGCCCGTGATTTTTGCTTCCCAGCCCTCCCCTTCGTGTGCGTGTGCTCGCCGTCCGAAGTCTCCGGAATCCTCACCGTGCCACCCTGCCTCGATCACGGCGCAGAGCCCACGGCGTTCCCCAGGGCGAAAACAGCGGCAGGAAGGAAGGCGTGTAGCCTCGCCTCCGACGGCCTCTCCCCCCGGCGGGGGCATCCTCGGAGACGCCTCCAGAGTGTCGGAAAGAGCCGGTCTTTTATCAGGACTGTGAAGTGTTGTCAGCAGTTATTCTTCCGCAAGTAGATTTTCTATCTATCTATCTGTTATCTTTGAGCACAGTCAAAATATGTCTCATCTAATACAGATGGGCTTAAATTACATGCAGGCACACAGTTCCAGCAGGATTATCACCACAGCTGCTTGCAAACCTGCTTTACCTTCATGCACTGAGGCAACTAATTGGCATGGCACTGCATATCGTAATCTCCCAGAGAAGCGTGTCTGTGGTCAGGGGATGTGTGACCAGGCTTGCAAAAACTTGGACCAAATTCAATCCTGTAATACAAATATTCATGTTACTAGGTGCAGGTCCCGAGTAATAGGCTCAGAATAACACAGAAACCTGATACAAAGTGCGCAGTGGTAAAGCAGGAATGTGTCAAGATCAGAAATGTTTCTGTTTATTTAGAAAGCATTAAGATTTTAAATGAAGCTTTCATAATGTCCCTTTGTTTTGATATATGGATACATGAGTTGATACAAGTGACACTATGCCACTGTTTCATTCCTGGATTCCATTTCTTAGAGCCATACGGTTTTAAAGAACTTGGGTAGCAAAAATATTGCTCAGTGATTCACTTGGGTTTTCTGTCAAATTAATTACAGGGTACCTTTCCCCCCTAGATAAAACCCAAGTTATAAAATGCCACAACTGCTGCTGTCCAACATAGTAATTACATGCTAGACTATGCTAAATTGAAACCAGCATAAAATAGGATATTTGAGGTGAACCTGTCATTTCTTATGGTATAGTTCATTTACATTGCATTTTGGGCAATTGTGTGGCTGGGCTAGTGATACCAGGGGAGAATTCTTTGTCAGCAGGGATCTATTTCAGCTCCAAGGAGATGTACAGATATGAATTTTCTCCCTAAAGTGTGTAGGTATTTTTGAAGCCATTCGCTATTCCTATGTATGTACAGAACACTCAAGTGAACAAAGTCTTTGTATTAAATATGAATGCAGTTGTTGTTTCCAGCTCATTTCTTTATGCATGTTTTCCAAGTTCTTACATTTGCTGCTACACCACACAGCAGTCACACAGACAACAGCTACAGACAACAGTCAGGCCAGCTGTAGCTTTCCTCCAGGTGAAAGCAGCAAGGCTGTTGAAGTATTTCTGATTTTTCCTGTGCTGTGCCAAGCAAGTTACAAAGATGGCTGTAGAAAGGCATTGCATAATAAAGGCATTGCATTCCCTTTCAATTACTCTATTTTAAGCAGTTTCCTGCACTTATTTTATTCAATAGGCATTGTGTCAAACCAAAGCATATAGATGCAACTAAGCTTGCAAAAATATGGGTACTAGGGCAAATGTTTGCATTCCAGAGGAAAATTACTACATTTTCCCATATGTACCATGCTCAGTATCAAGCAGTGTACCAAGAAAAACAGACACCTAGGATGCAAGCAGAGACAAGAAGCCTATAGATACTTACTACCATAGTAAATCATTAGTGTCCACATTTGATTCTGGCCTTGAAGAAACTTTTTAAATACATTTTTCTACAGCTACCTGCAGCCTTTATTTTCCACAAAATACATGAATCTGTGTAGATACCCTAATCCTTTTTCCTTCCCAATTCACTGCCTCTTTTCACCACTTATCAAATACCTGACTGCTAGAACTCTGCATGCTACTCAGAGTAGTAGCTGTACTAACGTTTATCTTGAGCTCTGAAACATCAGTTTCAACACACACACACACAGTCACTTAAACACAAGAGGAGTGTAGTTACTAAGGCTCTCAGAATTCTTGTAGAAACCAGGAATTCTCATAGGTAAGATTGTTTTGTTTTGTTTTTAAAACACAGGGAACAGGAAAGGAGGGAAAGAAGGAAAAGAACTGAAAGCCAAAAGATAGCCTTGTCCTGAAGAGTCACTGACTGCCAGGAATTCACTTGTATGGACTGAAAGTCCTCGCATTGTCTACATCCTTCTTCAGGACCTTGCCTCCCCAGAGGCTTGTGGGCTGCCCCAGCTTCCTTGGACAGGCCAAGGGTCTCTGGAGCCAGCTGGACAGAGCCGTGACCTGATCAAACCCAGAGGATAAGCACAGCTTTCCACAAGACCTAGAGGTTCACTACGCCCAACCTAAATGCTTCGTACACACTTGTGAGAGTAGGGATACAGACACTTCATACTATAGAAGACAAGTTTATAAGCCAGAAGCTAAAATTCTTGAAAACATACAAATTGGCAGTTAGGGATTATATAAATTTATAAACAAAAACGTGGAATACTGTTACTTCTTGTCTGTAATTGCAAAGATTGGCCATGATGGCGGCGGCAGCAGCAGTTCTGAGGTGATTATGAGGTTTGATATAAATGATTTTCTGGCTTGTTATGACAGAGGGGCAACCTCGTGCCGCCCCTGGAAACCTCACAAAATGAGGGGGGAGCTGACACTGTCATATAACAAGGACAATGAGAAGCCTTGTGAGGCTCCCTTACATGCATTTTTATTTGCTTATTCCTACAAAAGGGGTGGGGGGAGGGAAGAGGGCTCAAATTCTACAGATATTAATTATAAAAGGACATTAGAAAGTATTTAATTAAATACATTTCTTAATAAGATTCTCTCACATTTTTAAATTGAATGTATTCAAGAATGGAGAGTGGTTCTGTAGTGTTACTTGAAAGATCTTGTTTATGGGTGAAGAGGAAGCAAATCTTATATAAATAGGTAAAAAGATTTTTTTTGTTAGTATGATGAAAATCTTCTTCTAATGAAAGAATTATCATTAGTCTAGAACTAATTATTACAGAAGGAAAGTAATAATGCAGTTTAAGTACTTATATACAGAAAATGTCACAATAATAGTAAGATTGTGGTTAAAATGGTTATGTACACATGCACGCATGTAGACTTTTTTAGTTTCTATTCCTTCTGCTAAAGATTGCTCCTCTGGGCATTCACATCAGCAGCTGCAGGCTGCTGAAGGAGCAACATCAACAGTCATCAACCACTGGCATCCTTTCTTGGGACGAACACGACGCCAAGGTGGTGGTTTCTTCTTCCTTTCCCCAGCATCACCTTTAGGTCATTTTTCTGGAGGGGTCATATGTTTGCTAACATGCTTTTACACCTTTCTTCTTCTTCACTTGAGCAGCTCTTCTTCACTAGACCAGTTGATGTCATCTACCTGGACTTGGGCAAAACATTTTACACTGTCCCACACGACATCCTTGTCTCTAAATTGGAGAGACATCAATTTAATAGGTGGACCACTCGATGGATAAAGAACTGGCTGGATGGCCTCATGCAAAGAGTTGTGGTCAATGGCTCAATATCCAGCTGGAGACCAGTAATGAGTGGTGGCCCTCAGGGATCGGTGTTGGGACCAGTCTTGTTCAACATCTTTGTCGGTGCCATGGACAGTGGGATTGAGTGTGCCCTCAGCAAGTTTGCCAATGACACCACAGGTGGTTCGGTTGATACGCTGAAGGGAAAGAATGCCATCCAAAGGGACCTTGACATGCTTGTGAGGTGGGCAGATGCCAACCTTATGAAGTTTAACCATGCCAAGTGCTAGGTCCTGCATCTGGGTCGGAGCAATCCCAGGCACAGCTACAGGTTGGGCAGAGAAGAGATTCAGAGCAGCCCTGCACAGAAGGAACTGGGGGCGTTGGTCAGTGAGAAAATGAACATGAGTTGGCTTCAGTGTGCGCTCGCAACCCAGAAAGCCAGACATATCTTGGGCTGCATCAAAAGCAGCGTGACCAGCAGGTTGAAGGAGGTGATCCTGCCCCTCTCCTCTGCTCTCATGAGACCTCACTTGGAGTATTGTGTGCAGTTCTGGTGTCCTCAACATAAAAAGGGCATGGAACTG
>WYDI02032502.1:0-41095 GCA_009867235.2 Psittacus erithacus | reverse complement strand
TGAAAGTTAGAAACACAGCGCTGCACCAGCCACTAAGAAGGAGAAAAAATGACTGCTACTGCTGAACCCATGACAACTCTGATAAAGTTCTTACTCCTGTGTGGATTTTGCCTGAACAAGCACTGTGCAAGACTTACAACGCTCGAACTTAGCCCACAAAAATTATTAGCCCAGGTCACAGTCTAGGCTTTCTTATATAATTTATCCATCACTTACTTATGTTATAAAAGTGCAGAGGTGATAAAGAAGTCATCTCTCAGGTCATATAGCTGTTTAAACCGCTGTGTCTCTGATTAAATGTCATAGAGAAAAGAGGATAATAAGATCCAGGGGAAGATGAGAAGAGGAGAAGTAAAAAGCTTGCACAGCTATTGGAAAGAAGGCTTCCATTATTTTGCTACAGACTCAATAGGAGTATCTGTTCCCCATTTCTTATGAAATGTAGTTCTGACTGCCCCAAAATTGCTTTAAACATGAAAAAGATGAGACTACTGTGCTTAATAATGCTGTTAACACTGTGTCTGAAGATTTGTTCCTTCACTGTAGCACGCATAAATACTGCTTGGTCTTCATCTGTGCAAAATGTAGAGGTAAACTTTAATTGAGGGCTTTTCTTTGGGGATCGTGTGCATTCAGGGGGAACAAAACTCCTATTATCAGCCTTGAAATATAACAAGTTTGAAAGCATTGTCGCATAAAGATACTGAAACGTCAATTCATGCTTTTGTGACATCTCGTCTGGATTACTGTAATTCCCTGCTTGCAGGTCTCACTCAGCCCTCCTTTCACAAAACAAGAACTTGTACAATAATGCAACCATTGAGATTTTAAGCATGCACAATAGCCAGTCATCATGTGTCTCTGCACTGAGATCTCAGGGCTGCCTGCCATTAGGCACTGGATCGATTTGAAGATCCTGGTGACGTGTTTTAAAACACCACATGTATCCAAATGAGGTTTTGGTTCCCTATTGCCCAGGCCCTATTTTACTCAAGTGTAAAAATGTTGGGCTTTCATTTGTTCAGAGCAAGAATTATAAATCACTGTGTCCCATAGCTTCTTCATGCAGCTATGGAACGCACTTTGCTAGAACAGATTTGGAGTGTCAGTTTTCTCATTGACTTGAGGTCAAGACTGCTGTGGGTTGGTTAACTTATCTTTCTGTCACCAGCATATCTGGTTTTGTCAGGATATATTTAATAGAACATTCTAAGGCTTCATTTATTTTATTTTTTTTTTTGACTATTTCAGAGTTGAATCATCCTTGTACTTTACCAGAGGACATTTCAAATGCCAGCAGTAGGGTTGGCATTTCTGATATTAAGAGTTACAAGAAGATATTTGTACAAAGAAATTTAACAAGATTACAAGTGTATTCTAATACAGGTGTTGCTGTCTGTCAAAAGGGCTCTCCTACCTTACCTACACTTTTTGTGTATCACAGATAAGATAGAAAAGACATCTTTAGTTATACAGTTGTGCTCTTCCTTCCTTTGGTATTTTGGAACAGGATACAAACCAATTTGTTTATATTGATTTGTACTTCACACAAATGCGTACAGAATTTGCTGTGCAAACAAGACCTTTTTATTTAAAACAGCTTATAAAAATAGTTCTTGCTTGAAAATTATTACAAAGGTTTCTTGGCTTCTATATTTCATCTTTTTGCTTTCCTTGTCCTTCCCTTTTTCATAGAATCATTTTTGACAATTATGTGATGCTTATGCTACGTATATATTTGCATCTTTAATTCTGAACCTATATTTTGAAACATAATGCTTCTACTGCTAAGCTTGATTAGTGGAAAACATCAGCACATTTAAACTCCATTAAAGAAAAAAAAAAAAAAGAAAAGAAGTCCTGTATCCACACTGGCTTCTAGTTGCTTGAATCTTATTTAGTACCTTATTTTCCATTGAAATAAATGAAATATATGAAATAAATGAAATAGGCAGCTTGACACCTTAATAACCTTATGGATTGATCCCTATGTGCTTTATCATTCCGCCATCCTTGCTCACAGCCAGGATACTGTATATTACTTTTCTGTTATTTTCTAGTATTCAGCTTTCAATACGGGTATTCTATTACATGCCTATGTAATATTCCTTTCAAAGCCAGGGTGATACATACCATTTTTATTTAGCCCACCTTCGAGTTTCTTCTTGTCAGTTGCAGTTTTGATGATTGTGACAATATAAGAAATGTTATCCTCCAGCATAGCGTATATCATCTACAGTAGGCGAAGAAAGGCGGGAGTATTAAACTTCCTCACAATTTCAATATACTGTTATTAGCAGACCTGCTAAAGTTTGCAGCTTCCAAGTGTAAAGAGCTTGGTTTCTCACTTAAGAAATAAGGATGACTTAAAACACTAGGCCATACATTATGTCCCCAAAGACTAATGAGCTTATACTTCTGTGGAAGTTTTTATGACAAAAGAAATCCTTAGCACTGTTATAGACTGAAAGGTTGCTTGTGTCATGTCACCTTCATGGATTCTTGTGCTTTACATCTCCATTGGTACTAAGCAGGGTTGGATTTCACAAGGTATTAGGTCTCGCTGTCATTTGGACACATTATACTGCTAACAGTCCTGTTGGATCTTGAGCAGTTTAGTGAAACTTTCTTTTCCACACAAAGTGTAATGTCTTTCTTTACTGATATTCTTTTTTGATCCCGAATGTAAGGGAGGATGTTTCATCTTCCTTGCTGTGCCTGTTCACTTGTGCACTGCCTATAGACACATTGGAAGTTTCTCCAGCAGTTAAATTTTCCTTTGTGTTTGTCTCTGTGTCAGTATTCAAGGCCAAATTCAGATGTGGCATGTTACTTAGAACAATTCAAAAGGCCCCCTTAGATTCTGCCAGATCTATTTATATCATCGCTATCAGTGTATAACATAATCTGAAATTTACATGCCATGGAATTGCAAGAGGATTTCAGTTTAAATAACAAGGACTCTTCTTTCATTTACACCTCCTCATGAGGCCTTATTATAAAAGCTGTAATGAGTTAGATTGACATTTGATGAATAAAGGGCAATTGTCTTCAACGGAAAAGAACAATAGTGCTCCAACAGTTTTTTGAAGTATATTTTTTCTCTTGTCATTGTCATTTTCATCTTCCTGGGCTTGGTGAATCCCACATTTCATCCAGTGAACTGATATTGATCTCTACCAGTCAGTGTTTTGCAGCACTGTGGAGGAGAAGAAAAAAAACTATTCTTACTTCTTTTACTCTTGTGGCATTGCCTGAATATATTTCTGTCTGGTTGGTTTGCAGGTTTTGAATATGTTTTAGTCTGTCTCTAGTTTAGTCTGTTCCAGCTTTTTCTCTTGATAGTTTGCTTTTCTTGGTGTAATGCTATGGTGAATACAAATATACCCTTGGACAGGTTGATTCTGGGAGCCCAGGAGTTAAGGTGTGGAGATATCCGGCAATCATGGTGCTGAGCCAGCTTGTCAGAATCATGAATTGAATTCTTGCTTTTTATTTTAAAGGTATGATAAAACCTAACTTGTGTGCTAAATACCCTTCACACTACTTTCGCTTACTTACTTACAATATAAGACAGTAGTTAGAATAACCATTTATTAGGCGGTATTTTGTATGTTTTTTTGTTAGCCATTCCAAGCACATATCCCTTCTGAAGGGCAAAGTATGAGGCAGTAGATTTACAGGCTGAGGAAGACACAGGGGATGGGAAATGGAAGGGGAAACTCAGATGACGTTATTTACCCTCATCAGCAACATAGTAAAGCTACATTCTTTACAATTCTTACCTCCCAGTCTATGCATGTGTGTTAGAAATGTTGTTTAAAGGGCAAGGCCATCTGGCATTAGGTCCTGTCTAATTAGAGAGGAAAGGATTTCCACTCATTTCCCTCTGCTTTGTGGATGTCTATCCTTGGTGTATGTTATGACCCATTGCTTCTGCAGATTAGGCAAGTTAGAGATTACAAATGTTGTCCTACCCAAATTGGATGTTTACTGGAGCTGTTCTGATGTTGGACTTAGCAGTTTTCAGCTCTGCTTTGCTTATCCTGTTAGTGACCTGAGGACAGTTTTGCATTATAGCTGCTGAGAGTATTAAGAATTCCCAGTAACACAGGTAGGCTCCGACTAAACAAAACGTTTCCTTCACATTTGCAGACTTGAGAGTGTCTGTAAAGAAAATAATAATAATAATTCTCAGTATTTTTTTTTTCTTTTTCTTATAATCCTTTGTGCAGCCTCAAACTGTCACTTTGTCTCAGAAAAGCTGGAGTCCATTTTTGGTAGCATATTTTTTTTAAAACAAGTACTTTGCAAACACCCTTTTTTTGCGGGGGGGAGTTTATGTTTTTTTTCTGACACAACTCTGTCTTTGTATCATATTGACGTTTCATGACAAAAAGTTGCAAGCATAGTTTGGCTTCTCTGCTAGCTGTCTGAGTTGGTAGATAGCTGTTTGCAATCTATGTGCTCTCTACTATGCGAAACTGACAATTAAAGATTCTTATGAAATCCTGTATAGCAGAAGCCCTAAACATAAGAACAGTCAGAAATGTTAAGTATTCTTTCCAAACTTAATACTCAATGTTGAAGCAAAGGAGAAATCTCAAACATTGGTATTTCAGATGTTAAAAACAATTGTGCTTCTTCAAGTTCAGTCAAGCTTGTGATAGTACTGAGGTTTATCCCCCACATCTCCTTGCTGCAATTAGTATAGTTTCTTACCAAGTAGATTAAATGGGCTAACACTGCAGAGGCCATCTTGCTGCAGTAAACAATGTCTCTTCTGAGTTTATTAAATCTGTGGTTTCATATGCCACAGGAAACAAGGTTAATGGCTGATTCATCTTTCAGTCATGTTGAAATATATTACTTGTGCAGCAGTATGGTTTGAATAGGACTTGAAACACATACTGTCTTTTTAAATCACTCTGAGCCCAGATTTGCATCCTGCTGGGCATCTTCTGCAGTGCGCCAAAAAAACTTACTGCCTGTTAACTTCTAAGGGAGCTAAAAGCACTCATTAATGCAGGATCTGGCCCTTTATGTTTAGAAAGGAAAAAATATACCTTACCATTAAGGAATTCCTTACAAAATGAAAAGAATGAACTCAATGTGAAGCTACTTTTGTGCTCCTAACGACTGTGCGAGAAAATCTACAGGGATAAAAAGAAAGTGAAGTAAATACAGCAGTGCCCCACTACCTTTCAAAGGCAGTATTGAATCATCCAAAAAATTCTGTGAAAACTAATATCCAACTAATCCACAAATGAATGAGCTCAGATTATCTGTTTAAAAAAATAATGAATAGACCTGTTCTTATTTGGATGATAAGCATTAAAGATTGTCTCCAATAATTAAGAGTTCGGGGTGTTGCCGTACTCTGGGAACTAAACCTTTTAAATAACTTCCCAGTTTCCAGACCACTGAATCTTTGAAAAGTTAATTTTTGTTATCTCCAAATACAGGAAGCTTAGCACAACAATGGAAGTTCAAAGCCTCCCAGGTAAAGAGCCTTCAAAGGGTAATTCGCAATACAAATTCATAAAAGTCAACAGTTTAGACTACTCAATTGCTTTTAAGATTTTCATCAAATGCATCTCAGCAGTTGAAACTTACCACTGATGCCTCCCAACTGAGTTAAAGTCAGAAAATACTGACAATGTTACCTTTCTTTTTCTGTGGTTTTTAGGCAGTGAGAGAGAGAAACTGAACTTGGCCTCAATTTACTTCCTATCTTAGCTTTACAGATCTAACTGAAAGTAAGTGCGTAAGTTAAATACTGTGTTTGGTACAAAAATATTGCACTTCACACTATTACTGAGGTTTTAAAATACTAATTAATAGCAAGTGAATTGTTGAAATCGAAGTGTATAGATGTTGGCTGCTCTGTGTAATTAAAATCCTTTTAAATACAGATAGGTGCTACCAAGGTTCTTTCCAATGTAATAAAGATGCCTATTTAAAAGATCAAGATTGTTTTAGAAGACATTCAGCATTTTTTGGATGTCCTAGGCTTTCAGAAAAAGATGAACAAGCTCCTCATCAATGTGACAGTAGTGTGATTTTTCCATAAACTGTAGTAGAATTTTTCCTTTAAATGCTAAATTGCACATAAAAAATGCTAATTGCAGTCCAATTTTACTGCTTCATTGTGTGTTACCCTGGCAAAATCAGTGTATTACCAAGTGTATGACCACAGAAGTGAAATTAACCACCCTGTGTCTGGGCTTCTTTCTCTGTCGAGCTAGGCTTTCTAAACAGAGGTTGGTGAATTGAGACACATTTTTAAAGAATTTTATTGTCTTGTTTTGCAAAGTTAAAAAAAATTATGATTTAACTCTTAAGCAGTTCCTTATAATCACAATACTATGATGTGGGTCTCTTCCTGTGTTACAGATTCTGTGCTCTGTTTAATAGCTTCTGTATCCAAATACATTTATATGTGTGCTTGTATCTGTTTGTATGCATGTGTACATATGTTTGAAGAAACCTGTAGGTGTGATAATATGGAATAAAAAGGTTCTGTATTAATATAAGGCCTTCATTATTATTGTTTCAACATTCCCTGATACTGCTGTTTCAGATTCCAGTTACTCAATAACTCATACAACAGTGTAATCTGTTCCTGTGAGATACTCAAATTTGCTCAATAACTAGCAGGCCTGTGCATTAGAATATTAGTATAATAATATGTATGCTATTATAATAGCAGCTGGGTGGTCATAAAATGAAAATAAGACAGCTTTTTTAAAAATGTTGATTATGAAAGAGTAAAAATGTCAGGATTTTTCCAAACCTTTGAACCCTTGGTTACAGAAGGCTGTGGTATGAAAAGAGACTTTCTCATGAGCTCTTATTTTCTCTCTTTCCACCAGAAAAAAAACCCACCACTGCCTTTTTTGTTATTATTTTGGGCAAGTATAACGATACAATTAAAGTACTTCTTTTTCATTTTGCTTAACAATCAATCATGAGATTCAACTTGGGTTCAGACCCTCTTCTGTTTAGCCTTGAGGAGACAGAGGATTTTCTGTGACTCAATAATCCATAGCAAAAATTCCCAAACATTCTCTCTCTGATTATGCAGAGGAGATCGTTTACACTGGGAGCTTTCTACCACTTGTAGAAATGGCAATACAGGTTTCTTTTCAGCTGTGGTTCTTCCTAACACATTTCTAAATTGTTAGCACTCCAGGGATGTCTTGGTGGATTAGCTGGAAAAAAGCCGATTTCCCCATTTGGTAAAAATAGGGAGTGTAATTACTGTTTTGTTGTTGTTATTGTTGGGTTTGTTGGGTTTTGGAGTGGGAGGGGATTGATAGAAAGATGTCTCATTATTATGCTTTGCTGGCCACCCTGGCATCTGCTTTCCTGCTGTACAGCTGAACATTTCTTTTGCCGGCTCACTGCAGTTTCTTCATCAAGTGAACTTTGTAGCTGTTGATTCACCTCTTAACAATATCCCTGCCATACCCCGATGACTTTCATTGCTCTGCCATTTCATCATGGGATTTGTACTAGAAATAAATGTAGCTCCTTGCAGTTATATCATTCAACCAATCTTCCATTTTAATTTTTGAACCTGAATAATTTACTAACTGAAAGTCCAGTCCTGCAAATACACCAAAGTGAGTCTTTGGTGCTTGCAGAGTTGTCCCCATAGAACTCATCAGAGTATTTCCACTAGCATGGGCAAGGTGAGACCCAGAGCTGGTCAAGTGGTCATTGAAAGGTAGAAATCATAATGAAATCACTTGAGGTTCGAGTGAGAGACAGATTTAGAAAATAAATAAACATAAGATTTCAATTAGGATTTCAGCCGTCAGGAGTGAAAAGAACAATGTGCTAGGATATACTAGGGATTTGCTCTCGGGGATTCATGCTGAACCTATGTAACACTGTAGTAATGAAAAGCTGTATATCAGAACATGAACTGACTTCCTGTCAGTCAAAACATTTCCTCTAGCTATCAGTGCAAATAAGAGAGGAATTTGGACCTCATATATGTTGTATTAAAATTCTTATCAGGAGGTGTCTATGCAAAGTCAAAACCAATATTGTTTCAGGTGTTTTTTCTTCTCTATTTTTTTTTCCTTTTATCTTCCCCCTCTTTCCCCCTGCCTCCCTTTAACTCACAGTACACAGCCAGCATATACTCAGTTTGACTTGGCCTCTGGCTTTATCAGCCTGGTTAAGAAACAGAAGTTTTAAAACTCTAAACCAAAAAGGATACATAGCAGATTTTTTTCAGAATCACCATATTCATTTAATGTTTGTTGATTTCATTTTGTGCTTGATTGATTTAGTGTTTTTTGTGGGAAACAAGTGAAATTCCACTGGGCCCTGCTTGGAATCATTGCTTACACAGATATGCTCCTTTCCAAAACTGATGTTCAAAACTGACTCAGGAACAAGTGTACCACTAAAAGATGACAGGTAAACAACCCAGTTGTACAGTAAGTGGGGAAGGCAGTGAGGCTTAGTAAGCTAACCTGAATTAAGATAGAAACTGAGAGAAGTTCGGATTAAGCACATGAGAGGAAAAGAAAACTCAAACTCAAACCCCTTCTTTATGCAATTTCTCTGCAACCTACCTTGCTTTTGCGATCAGTGGTAAAAAACGTCCCTTCTCTAAGGTTATTACTTAGGAGAAACCAATCTCTATTATTCCACACAATTACCTCTAAACGTATCTGCTCTTTTACTCCATTTCGGAGAGTCACATCTCTGAGACAATTGTTCCATTTATCCTGAATACTTTTTCCGTCCCCATTTCCTGAAAGCCTCCTCTGGTCCACTCCAGTTACCTGCCTTTCTATTTCTCTGGAGCACTGGCTAACCAAGAAGGGAGGAAAAGCAAATAATTGCACCTTCTTTAGCTACTACAAAATAAGGTCCACCTACATAAAATGATACTCTCAGCAGACTGTATGGGTATTTAAAATATGATGATGTATAAATTCTCTGTGCTTCTTTGTTTAGCTCTTGCTGGATTCATGCAGTGAAACTGGATTCAAATTCTGTTCTAAATTATCTGTATACTGCTCTAATAGGAACTTTGAACCTTACATTACAACTCAGAATAAAGAATAAGAATAAGAATAATAAATTAATTGGGCTGTGAATATGCAATCAGTTCAGAAGCTCTAGTTCAGTCACTTAAATGCTGCTTATTGTGTATTTAACAATGTTTTACCTTTTTCATTATCTTTGTGTATCACTTATTATTTTCTTCCTGTTTCCATCAGTAGACCCTTCAGAAATACAACTGATAATGTTTCATATTATAAGGGCATTTATGCAGACATAATTTTTATAATTTTTTGCCCAATTCATGTTTTCAAGATTTCTTTTATAACAATAAGGTCTAGAAACACCAAGGCAATTTTGTTGAGAATTGTTTCACTACCTTTTATCACAGAATCAACTGCACAGGAGAGTATCCGTGTATCCAAGACCACTTGTTTTGAAAGAATTAGATATTGTGTTCTGTGAAAATGAAACAGGGAAAAGGGGACTGTGGTTTCCAGATAGCTGCTGAGTATCTTGGAAACTGGCAGAGAGGACTTGAAAGTAACTTTCTTCATGTGAAGTTATTAGAAGGAAAGAAATTATAATTTCTCACCCAGGCTGCCCAGAGAAACTGTGGTTGCCCCATCCCTGGAAGTGTTCAAGGCCAGGCTGGATGGGGCCTTGAGCACCTGATCTAGTGGAAAGTGTCCCTGCCCATGGCAGGGGGGCTGAAACTAGATGATCCCTTCCAACCCAAACCATTCTGTGATTCAAGATAATAATGAGAAGGCTTTATCAATGAGCTTAGATGAATGAAATAGGATTTCAAAATCATCCTAATGAAAAAACAGAAAATAAAATGTGTACAAGTATAACATCTAAAAGACTTGGAATTCAGAATACAGTTTTGCTGTCCCATGTACTTGAAAAAAGGATGTGGAGCCAGACCCATGGCATTAATTATAAATTGAGACATCATTACAGTCAATGATCTGTTTTCAATACAAGACTTAAATTTCCAAACTTTTGTTACAAATCCTCAGGTACAACTAGTGTGTTTAATGTACAGTTTTGTATTTTTGAGTACATATATGTATGCATATATATATAAAAATGTATATCACATATATGTATATATGTGCTGTTTTTCTTGGAAAGCATCCATGTTTTCCAGATACCACAGCTTTGTTGCTATTCTAGATAGTCAGTCTCACTAAACAATGCATTTGGAGACACTCAGTGTTCTTGTCCTTGAAAGCCAAACATTTTACATGTTCTAGTAAAGTACATCCTTCTAAGCCTGACAAGGTCATGGACATTGGCAGAAGCAGAGACCCAAAACAAGGAATACAAGATTAACAATAGACAGTTTTAAATGATAGCAGATTAATTTCTTTAGCTTGAGTAACACTGTCACTTGCAATTAATTTTAACTCTGAGCTTACAAGAGTATGTAACAGATACTTTGAAGATGAAAAACAGAATGCAGCAGTGAGTAGAGGCTATTTCTGCTCTTAAATTTTATTGCTAGATTTTATTATTATTGGATTCTGTGTTTTCTAAATACTATACATGTCATAGAAGCTAGATAGATTATGATCCTAAACAAATCTCTTGTAGATATACTTTGATGTCATTGTTCTATATTATTTTGCTTTCACCATCATAAATATTTTTCTTTAGTATGTATTATGTTAATAACTGTAGAAAAATTACTCTGTGTAGTTCTTCAGCATTCAGTTTTTTCTTAGCTTGTTTCTCTGAGTCCCTTGATTGGGAGGGATTTTCTTTGCTATATATTACTGATAAAGGGAGCATTCTATCTTTTTCCTAAATTCCTCCTTTTAGACATCCCTACCTTCCTCAGTGTTTATTCTTATTGAAGAATCTTCTCAGTTGCCAATTTCTTGAAGACCAAGAACTATTAAACCAGCCAATTTTATGTTTTCAGATTAGCTGAAACCCTTAGGTGTATCTGGGTCTTCTATACTCATGTATGGAATAGTCTCCATCTATTGCATTAAAGACAGGTGGATGCATTTTTCTCTTTTGCCACCTGGTAAGCAAAGGTTAGAGTTCAACTTGTCCCAAATCAGCTTATCCTTCTAAGGGGTAGTCAAAGCCCACTTACAAACACTCTGATGCAGCTTTACATTTTTGCCTCCTACCAGCATTCAGACCTGGGTAAATGTCTTTCTCTGTCAAAGCAGCAGTGGGAGGTGAAAATGAAAGTCTTTTTTTTCTTTCCCTGAGAAATTGGACTGTAAAAAGCTGTCAGTTTAAAAATGACATAGTGGCACAGCATTTCTGTAAGGTGGCTCCTTTCATTTTTGACTCCTGCTGTCTCTCTGACAGTTGAAGTTGCAGCAGGAGGTAAAAACTAAAATGAGCACTGCTGGCATTTGCCCTTGAGCACAAAATTAATAATGGAAGAAACAGGACGACATTCAAAACCACCTTGATTCAGATGTCAGCCAATGAGGCTTCAGCACTTCCGTAATAAGGTGACTAGAATGATGCCCATTATTCCAAATATGATCTTATTCTCTATTACTTGCCTAGCGATGGATCTATTTTCTTCATTTTATATTTGATTCCCTGCTTTGTGGGCTATACAATATTTTAAATTCTATTAAGCTGTGTGCTATGACTTTATAAGTTTTTTCCCTCTGCACCCTAGATCTGGTAAAAATTTTATGGATGTTGTCTTTTCTCAAGCTGTATACCTCTCAACCTTTCTACATGAAGGTTTCATTTCCAAATCACTGTTTGAATATCCTACTATGTCCTATCCATATATATATGAACAAAACTCAGAACCTGTTAAACTGATAGCTTTTACAGTAAACAGCCACAGCATCAAAAAGCTGAGATGGTTTTTGTTCTTGCAAACTCAAGAACTGAACATTTTCTGTGATCATTAAGAAAAAAATGAGTCACTGTTAGGTGGCTGAGAGCAGGAAGAGGACTCAAAATCCTTCAAGCAGGATAGGGGTCTTCTTAAAGGACTTAGTGGTATGTGCAAATTTTATCAAAATAATTATAAGTAGGCACAAACAGTCTATTAGAAATGGAGTACAAGTGTAGTTTGTTCTGAGATAATTCAGTTGTTTTCTGATTTTAGCAGCATTTTGGTAATTTTTACTATCTTTTGACTATTCAGGAGCGCTAGTGCTTCAGGGTTGTGACTTTTACTGGGATATGACATGCCTACGACACATGAAGTCACACTGTGTTATTTGATTCTTCTGCAGAGCTTATCTTTGAGGGTAACCTGTGTTTGCAGCATGCCTAACATTTCTTAACATAAATTATTTACACTTTTCTGTATTATACACCTTTTCTGCTGTCTTTGCACTTCCAGGCTTGGTACTGCTTTTATTGACATACACTTTTGTTTTGCAGAGATGAAGAAAGGGGGCAAACTGTCAGCAAAGCAGTGATGCAGATAATTCACAAGTACTGACAAATACACAAAATAAACACATTGTAAAGAAAGCATTTTATTTCTCCTTGTGCTATTGCTTTCAGGCATCACACTAGTCATCTAGCACACAGCTTAAAACAGCTTTCATCTATTATTAGAGAATAAGTGACTCAAATGCTTCAGCTGAACCCATTGATCTCATTGATTTCAACGTCTGCTAATGACAAAGAGAAGCTGGACTGGATAAACACTTCTATGTTACAGTTCCTTTAGTGGTTCCTTCTTCAGTTTCTAAAAATCTTTTGTTATATGTTTTAACCTCTTGTGCAGTTTAACTTTCATTTTTGTCTTCTGATTTTTTTCCTTGAGTCTTGTTTGCAAACTTAATTCTATAATCCTTCTTTAATCCCTTTTTTGTTCCCACTTTTCATACTACTTGCTCATCAGTCTGGTTTTCTGTAAAAGTTCATTTGTTGTGGGTACAGCCACAGAGCAACTGGGCATATATTAATTATTTTGCATTCCCAATTTCCCCCTGTACTTTCTCACTCTATGATTCTATCCCATCCACTTCCCCCTGTGTTTTCCAATATTTATTCTGATTAGCTGTAGTCTCTTTATGTCCACCTATGTATGTTCACTATCCTACTTACAAAAGTAAATTGTTTATGATTACTGGTGTCTAGCTACTCCTCCACCTTTGCTGTACATCCTAAGCACGTCTCTGCTTTTCAAAGCATAAAACATGCATTTCTCCCTTTCCAATTTCCTCTTGCAGGTTTTGTGAGTGTTGTATTACTCTTCTAGTATTTTGTCCCAGTTTGTTTTCCCTTATTTTTCCTTTTGCTTAATGATCTCCCCTTAATGATTTGAGTAGCTACTTGAAATATAAATTGCCTATAGGGGTTTTCCCTTCATACAAGCCTTTTACATGTATTTTAGATTGTCATATCTTGTTACTTTTCCATTAATATTTGGCTTCCTTTTGTAAAACTGAATTTCAGGCCATGATTTTGCACACAGATACACTTTTTCAGTCTTGTGGCATTGCCCCCTTGAACAACTTGCAGAATCATAGTATAGTTAGGGTTGGAAAGGACCTTAAGATCATATAGTTCCAACCACCCTGCCACAGGCAGGGACGCCTCACCCTTGACCATGTCACCCAAGGCTCTGTTCAACCTGGCCTTGAACACCGCCAGGGATGGAGCATTCACAACTTACTAATGCCCAATTTCAACTTGCTTCCATCAGTGGGAGGATAGTTGGGCTACAATCTTAGATCAGATCATTATGGTTTTGTTCATACAGAGTTTCCTTCATCTTGATGCTGAACTTGAGTAAAGTAAGAAGGTTTTGTTTCTCTGTCATTATGTACAATTGTTCCTTGATTTATTTCCTTTCATCTAAACTTCTAATTAACCTCACAATACTTCTGTGTTTTGTTAAATTTTGAAATGACCTGCTACGTAAGTATTCGCTTTTCATACACACATCCATAATTCTGACTTTTGAGACTTTCTTTTACACAGATCTTAAAATATCCCACCTCTGGACTTCTTACTCCAATTTAAGGGTTTGTTGCCATAGAAGTGGGAGATATGTCCAAAGTTTCTGTTGTCAGCTTTCACAGAGTTTGTAGAAATATTTTATCAATACGTAAAGGAATTAATTTCCCTGAATTCAGCATAAAGAAACAGGCTAGTTAGAGAAAATTTATCCTTTTCCCATTTTTCCTTTGGCTTCTCCCCCCACCCCCTTGCCTTTCTTTTTTCTTGATTAGTACAATATTCATGTGTACAAGGCTCTATTGTCTTTACTATTCTGTTTCATTTTAGCATTACTTTCTATAGCACAATAGGCCTATAGACTGCAGTGAGGAGGGATTATTCTTGGTAGACTAAAATGGATTACAACAAAGCTGAGCCTTCTTAGACCATGCATTGTCAGGGGCCTGCTGACTGTAAATCTACTTTCTGCCTTGGTCTGCAGGGTTGGCTTTCAGCACAAATATTTTTAATTTTTCACTTTATGGCACAGGACAGGAGAAGAATTTGATGCTAAGTGACCTGAGAGTTGAGCTGCTTTCTGTGGTTCAATATCTGTGATTTCTTGAATGCCATCTGCACCTTTTACTAACCATTATGTTGCTGGTAGACACAACAGTTCCTCATGGAAGGGATACTTGAGGGAATGGTGTTCCTCTCCTCAGTGGGGTGCTATGAAGGACACAAAGTGCTGCTCTCCACCAGGAGCCTGCTGGTCTCCTCAAACTCCAGTGCTCTCTGATGTGCATAAAGCAGCTTATCAGGCTCCTGCTAGATGGCATGTGGGTGCCTTATACTCAAGAGCAAATAGACAGGAGCTCAGTGAAAGATGAAGCAAAAAAACCCCAACAACACTCAGAGATGCTTAGTTCATAGGTCTGGTAAATGCATAACCTCTGTGGCAGGAATTGGCTTTCTTCCCCTTGGAAATATATGTTTCCGTGACAACTTTGCAGGAACACAGACATGATGAAATTAGCTGGTGGTTCTCTGAAGAAAGCAGCTCAAATCCAGAGTCACCCTTCAGAGTCTGACATCTCAGTACAGGACAGGAAACAACCAAAGCTCATCAACAGTGAAATTTACTGATTTAGTTTAATTAGATTTTAATGCCTGCTTTGCACCAATTTTCACTATTGTACCTTGTTTGCTTGCCTGTAACTCATGTACACACTTTAAAAATCCCTAATATACAGTTAATCCTGCTACCCTCTACAGGCATGAAACACACAAACAGCAGGGCACCAGCTTCATTTATAACATATGACTGATTAGCTGAGGTTTTCCCCAAGTGGTTAATAATACTGGATTCTGAAGTGCCTGTCAAGCAAGACTCTAAGAAATGCCTTAAAAAGCTCAACCAAAGAAAACATGCTCTTCCTCCTCTGAATATCTGAAAAACTGAAGTATCTGAAATCATGAGGTATTTCTCAAAAATCCTGCCCAACTGCCACTTTAGGTAGTCAATACATGCTGTAAATCAACTCTGTTTTTAGTGAGGAACAGTAACCCAATTAGAATAAACACCAGTTAGTTAAGTAGACAACTGACGACAGGCATTTCTCTTAAACAATCCCATTGACAGCAAAGGTTATATGACTTGTAAATTTATTTTTTTTTTATATGTAGATATCTATGTATTTTTAGGTGGTTTTGTATTCTAAAAAAAATGCCAAACATATAAAAGGTCTTCTGTGGGGAGAATAATATACTGTGGTGCATGATAAAAACTAATGCTCTGGAAGTTCTCCCTTACATGAACAGACTGCCATGCTTCTTGAGCCATCCTGTTGAACTAAAGAGCCTGAGTCTCATAATACTGAATATACCAAAATTGTGGTTAAATGTCTCTATTGTGAGTCTCTTTCAAAGTTACCGTGACAAAATTCCAAAGACATTAAATTTCCATAACCAGTTGTCTGGCTTGAGATAATTGTTATTTCTGGTCAATAACATGTGATAATAACAATAATAATATGATATATAATATAATATATAATATAATAATAATACGTAATAACAATAACAACAACATCCCTTGGAGGATATACTGAGATTAATACCAGTTGATCATAAGTAGTATCTGATAAGCTTTAATAAGTTAGCGTGCTTTAAAAGGGTACTGTATAGTGTTAATTGCATTTACAGGTGCAGATTTTATTGCATATGTCAAACAAATATGGATAAACTTTCTGTAATGGAAAGTTATGGGAGGATAACATCTAAAATAAACATGGTTTTTTTTGTTGGTTGATTGGTTGTATTTTTAACTAGTATATTGCTTTTTTTCTTAGGAAAGGGTGAAAGCGGAGAGTAGAAAGAAACAAAAAAAAGGACAAAGACATTCTGAATTTAAAAAAAAAAAATTGCATTTGTCCTTACTGAATCCGTCACTTTGTAGAGATAGGGCATCAATATATTCATACTGAAGGAAGCATACATTATGAAGTGGCTGTTACACTTCATCTTAAGAGACGTGTTTTCTTTTTGGTAATTATAATACATGTATTCAGATGGCAAGTCTTGTCCTTCCTAATGCTGCTAAAAGAGTATTTCAAATTACAGGAATAACCCCATTCTTGGGGACTTTGTAAATACACTTCTTTTCCCTATCTTGTCATGAACTACACTTTTTCAGCTCTGGCAAATGGAAGACAAAGAGTCTCATTTGTTCGTAGCTTATATAATTTCACGTCATAGACTTTTCTTCTTTTCATTCTTTCTCTTTGAAGTCTGAAGATAGAGCAAGATAGATCTTACAAGATGTACTTACCCAGTAAAGCCACAAGCGTTAGCTGTGGCAAAGTTCTGCCAGGCCACCTTTCATCTTACAATCAGAAGGCAGTATAGCCTGGTGCTCTGGCTCTTCCTGCTCTGGATGGGCTACTTGCCCCCATCCTAAAATATACTTCAGGAAAGAGACAGCCAGGGAAAGGAAAGAGCTATATTTGACAGGTTCTCTAGTATGTTTTAAAGCAATATTATTTTTGCTGCCAGCCATAGTTACTGAGGAGAGCAAAGGGACAAGGTGAAAAAGCACAAGAGTGATACAAGCAGAGGGAAAGGGGATGTGCCACAGTGAGGACTGGCTGTCTCTCCATCCCCTTTCCACCTGGAACTGATGAAACTAGAGTATGGCCTAGGACTTGGAAGAGATTTTTATGTTGTGAATTTACATCACTTGCCAGCAGCTGCAAAGAGCTGCAGCAGTCTGGAAGCTTAACATATTGGGACTTTTAACTTAGCCTTCTGAGATGTGCACTTTCAGATTCTGATATCTAGGGTTCCAACCCTGCATGAGCTTTTTCAAAGACACCCTGTTAGGTGTTGCAGGGCCTTGGTGTCAGTCAGAATAGACTGAGGTCGCTGTGCCAGGCTGCCACTGCCAATGGCTATGTAAAATAAACTTAAAAAAACAGGTCACCACTAGTAATTCAGCTCCTGGTAGGTAGAACCTCTGTAGGTTCTCTGAGGCGTATGTTGGAAAAGAGTCTACCTGTTGGTGTTCTCATGGTTTAAGCCCAGCCGGTGACTCAGAACCACGCAGCCACTCGCTCCTTCCCCCACCCTCTCCACCTGGGATACGGAGGAGAACTGAAAGAATGTAAACCCCACAGCTGGGATAAGAACAGTCCAGTAACTAAAGTATAATACAAAACTACTACTACTAATGATAAGGGAAATAATGAGAAAGAATATAAAGATAAAAAGGGAAAGGAAAAAACCCCAATAAACACAAGTGATGCAGAGTACAATTGCTCACTGCTCGCTGACTAATAGCCAGCTCAACCCAAGCAGCGATCTGGGCCTTCCGAGTAACTCCCCCCAGTTTACCAGGCATGACATGCTGCGATATGGAATACCCATTTGGCTAGTTTGGGTCAGGTGTCCAATCTCTGCTTCATCCTGGCTTCCATGCCCCTTCTCACTGGCAAAGCATGAGAGACTGAAAAGTCCTTGGTCAGGGTAAGCATTACTTAGCAACAACTAAAACATTGGTGTGTTATCAGTGTTATTCTCAGAATAAAGCCGAAACACAGCACTGCACCAGCTACTAGCAAGGAAAAAGGTAACTGTTACAGCTGAACACAGGACCATGTTATGAATAGTGGAACTGAAAAAATTATTCCAAGCACAATGCACCAGAAATAACTTTTTTGATTTGTTTTGTTAAATGCAGCATAAGCCTTAGATCAATGAGTTCTGTCATGATATAGGAGTTGGTGAAATTCTGTGGCTTCTGCAATAAAGGAGGCAGAGGTGACCAGATGGTGATAATAGTCTATTCTACTGACCTTAAAACTTAAGCATTTAGGAAACATCTTTTCCAATCCAAGAGATATAAGGCTATATTTTAAAAAAGAATCTGCAAGGCTGTGTATGCCTTCCTGAAAGCATCTTGCCATTTTTCATTTTTTCCCTGTTAGAAAGGCTGATTGTCATTCTGTTATAATTTCTACTTTGATACTGTTAATGTTAAGACCCTGATTTTGGTATATTAGATACAGTCATCTATTATGTTTTATATATATCTGTATGCCTGTCAAACACTGACTATAACTGGCAAACAAGTAAAGCAAAAATCACATCCTTTCTTTTGCTATTCCTGTTAGCATTGACACATATTTTGGAGACCCAGAAACCTAAAATAGACCTTCTTTACAGATTGTGCTACCCACCTTTTCACCTTATTCCCGTGAACCTCAGTTCAGTAGGCTTTCTTCCACTGATTCACTGATCTTTGGATCAGCCCATATTGCATTTGATGACTGACAGCTAAGTAATGTTGGGGTACACTGGGGTCCAAGAGAGCACTGAAGTGTTCAGATAGGTCTTACAAATGGGTTCAAAACAAAGAAAGAAAAGTAAAAGGTTGCTTCAGAGGAGAAAGTCAATAAGACTGCCTCCGTTTTGGGGATTAGTACTTAGCAGTCTATAAATTGGCTTGCATCAGGCAAGTACAGCACAAAATGTACTGCACAGAAGAGCAGCTATTATGTACAGTAGCCACTTCACTGATTGCAATCAATGTCACAAATTAGAGTGATTTCCTGGCTTGAGATATGTCAGAGCTAAAGTTTGTGTTGTGAGTCACACTGCTTGGACACCCAGCTTCTAGGCACTCCATCTTACCCTTGGCGATTTTCACTTTTTTTCTTTTATGTTTTGCAAATGGATCTGTGCTCGCTTTTACCATGTAAGTGTGGACTGTTCATAATTGCATCCAAGGAGTATTCATCCAAGGAGTATTCTGTATTAAAAAGAAGCTCCCATCATTACTTCTTTAGCTTACACTGATATACATCTTTTTTTCCTCCCCTCCATCAGAAGAATTTCTGTTCAGAAGTGGCAGATCTTTGTCAACATTATCCAGAAGTTTGAGCTGAAGTTTTAATACACCTTTGTGCTTGCCTCTTGTTGCCTTATTCCTTTTCCAAATACCTGATAATGGCTCTTCCATTCCAGTCAAATGCCCTAATATTTATGCTGTGCTCTGCACACCCTTTCTGCTGCATCCATTTGATTAAGTACAATTGCAAAAGCAATATTTTGCATGCTGTTTCACTTGTAGTTTTTTTGTTTTGCCAGGTAGGTCTTCAGCATTCCCACAAGGACAAACACAGAGCTTCTCTATGCACTGAAGTAGTGTGGTGCAATTAGAAACACTTGGTCAGTATAGTGAGATTAGTGAGAAGCTGCTTTCTTGTACCTTGCAGCAATGCACTGTTTTAGTGGATTAAAAGCCTCCACATCCATAGCATTAATCAAGAGTAGCTGGTATGCAGTGTTTTCATGCTTCACCCTGCCATGTGCTCAACAGTTTATGTAGGAGATCCCTGACATTTCTTACTGGGGAACAATTAAATAAATGGTAAATAAACCTTAGCATGAATGGCAACAAAGGGAAGTTAAGCACAATTATTTTTATGAATGAAAGGGTCAGCACTTCGGTGTTGGATTAATTGTTATTGAAGTAAGTGATTGGAAAGGTAGGTAAATGACATAATTAATTTCCTAGTAATTTAGGAATTGTTAGGTACGGATCGTCAGCACTGTAGAGTTAAGTTGAATGCTTGCTTTCCTTAGCTTTTCTTCTGGAGTCACTTCTTCCACTTTCAAGGGTGCTTAAAGTAGGTAGAGATCTACTCTAGAGCTTTGAGCTCATTTTCACTAGATCTGAATGTGCTCACTTGGAATGAGGATGCATAAGTCATTCTCCTGATGACCAATTTGCACTACTTTTCCACAATAATTAAGATTTCCTGAAAATGGTGCAATTTTCTCTGCAATTTGTTGTGGTCTTCTAGAGTAGTCACCTCATTACAAAGCAAAGAGCCATGGGAGACAGCCTAAACATTTAGTGAGACATATGGAGAAGTGTTTTACTGATAGGAAAAGGTTGTTTCCTTAGTATTATACCATATGTTGCTCTCATGAAATGAATCTTTGTAGTATGCAATGGAAAGCTTCCCAGACTAGCTCCAGGGCTGCTGGTGTATCTATGCAATGAATGGCAGAACCTTCTCAAAATCCTAGCCTTGGTAGCAGATGTCTAGCTGGCTCCAGTGCCGTGCTCATCCAATGCTTTCACTTCTTGTCCTGAAAGTGGTTGGGCTGGGCTGTGAGATGGATGGGCACCCTCCCTGCTGCAGCACAGCATGTGCTAAACTGAGATGAGCATTCAGCCATGGCTGCTGCTACTGTTTACCTGTATGAATTCTGCCATGAAGCATATAATGCCATCGGCATATGTAGGAATAAGATCTAGTCTTTTTATCGATCCACTGGACTGCATGTCAGCTTAATGGCACTTTTTCCCCTTGTCTTTTACTTCCTTGTGCAGAAGTTCATTGCAGTTATAGGTCTCCATCTCCCCTGAATCTCTGTTGTTGGGGTTTTTTTATAGTGTCATGAACTCTAGTGGCACAGATATGACAAATACTTTTAATTGAACTCTAAGAGCTAAAACCCCAATCCATTGTTTAAGAATGTTGTATTTCATTTGCTAAGAGGAAATTGCAGCATCATAGGACTCCATTGTTTGGTCTAAAAGTACTTTCTCATGTTCTCTAACCTGTAAATAAAAATTTTAGGAACATTTGACATATAAACCATTTTCCTGAATATAACTTGAATCAAAGTTTAATAATACTGTCAGTCTTTGTCTGACTTCCCCAACCCTTACACTTCAGCATGTTAGTGAGAAAAAAAAATTAAAAAGCAATTCATAAGAGAGAGGCAGATCATTGCCCATCATACAATGGTTTGGAAAGGAACTCTATATGCACACAGCTGTCACTGGCCACAGGTAAGCAGGATGATGACATTCTTTGCACATTTACACTCTTATCACTCCTGAGTTCTTGATTTTTGAAGGACTCTCTGAATCTGGGAAACAGCTAATGAGAATGAAAAAGGAAGGGACTTGGAGAAATACATTATAATGACTTCCTGCAGAATGTGATGATTTCCTGAAGCAGATTAAGAGAGGATTAACAGATAATGGCTCAGAGAATTTAAATCGTGTGATGATTGTGGAACAGAATCCAGAAGACCATTTTACAACCTCTTAAAAATAGAGGAGGGTGGGAAGAGGGTGAGATGAGATGCAGAATGTGGCCCCAAATAAAAACCATAGCAAGAAGTATGTGAGAACCATCTCCTTTATTTCTTCCTTTCAAGTAAAGGCATGTCTACTTTATTACCAACTGATAATAGATAGCAATAGTGCAATTCTTTGGCCTTACATGGATTTCAGGGTCATTTTTATCTAAATACAGGTGACCTTGGAGGGACATGCTTGTGGGTCTTGACAATTTCCAAACAGAGGGAAGTTTCAAATTCCGACCTGTGGCTTTATCACATTGTTCCTGTCTCTTTATTTCCTGGGGTACAGGGACAATTATTAGGCAAAATATAGTTGTATTAAGAAGTGAAGAAGTAAAATAGGAGTATTACTGCTTTTAAACAGGTGCCTCCAAACTTGCAGATAAGGCTGTAATAGCATAAGTTTGTTTCCTCGGCATCTTCTGTCATCCTTTTTGTTAGAGTAGTTATCAAGAACTGAAATCAAATATACTGAGAAGATACAATCAGTGTGGCTCCTAAGAGGTGGAGTTACCCAGTCATCCACATAATTTCCAGCTTGAATGTTATGTTAGGAAATGAGAGGCCAAACGGGAAAGAATATTTCAATATCGGAGCAGCAGACAGAAAGGAGAAAGTATTTAAACTAGGAGGATGTGTGCCCTGATTCCAAGGGATGTCAGTTTTATGCAAAAAGATGGGAAAGTATGGTGGAATGGGAAAACATTTCTAATTTACTTTCTGATGACAGATGAAAGCAATGTTATATGATATGAAAATGCAAAGGTAGCATGACTTTGCACCCCCAATGGAGTTCAGAGACAGTTCTGTGCTTTAAAATGTGTAGCTTGTCTCTGCCTATCTTATTTCTGACTACAGTCTGATAACTTTGATCTCTTTTGTATTGCCATTTTAGTTTGCTTTCCCTTTTTGTTTCAGTCACCCACTAGCATATTCTCTGACCTCTTTTCCCACATTGTGACACAAACTGTCTGGTATTTAATTTATTGAAAGATATTCTCATGAAAAATCTCCATTTATTTAGTTTGGACAGGCATATTTATTTCTATGAGAAGTCTCAGTAATCCAAGCCCAACTTTGATTTTGACCTTTACCTCATTCCCTCTGCTTAATACTTGTATACATGTATATATATTCTTTTTTTCCCTGATCCATTTAGTGAATAAAGTGAGCGTTCTCTTGTATCAGAGGAACATTTTTGACCTTTAGAAATGCAAAATTAGAATAATCCAGGGAAATATAATATATACATATAATAAAAATTACTGCAATTAGTTAGTGATTATCTATTATATCTCTATCAAGAAAATCCCAAACTGAGATCATGACTGAAAAGTTCACAAATGCAGAATCTGTAGTGCACATGGGGTTTTAAATACCTGCTTCAATTCTCTGCCATGTAGTTGATTTAGACACATGATGGGATTTATTTAAAGGGACACAATCAACTTTAAAATAACAGTGCTGTCTGAAAAAATTGTTACTGAGTGTAATTATAAGTAACAACTGAGATTACTATAATTGAAAAAAGGTTATTGAAAAAATCTCTACCTTTTTGATTGTTTTACTTTGTGCATTTGACAGCTCTCTGTAATAATGATAATACCTACCTTTTATACAGCACTTTTCATCAGTAGACCACAGCAGCTTTACAAAAATATGGTCCATTTCCCTCTATGTATAGACATTTCTTCTGTTTCCTCTACAGTCTGTCAGTTTCTTCCTGTCTGAAAGACTTATAAACATCAGCTCAGAATGAAGAAAAAACCCAAAGCGTTTTATGAAATGACAGATGTACTATTTGAAAAAAGATCACTATCAGCTGGGTTCAATTAGCCACATTATAAAGAAAAAGTTGAAAATATCTCTGAGATTGTAAAATTGGAACAAGAAGTTGATCATTTAGTGTGTTAATAATTTAGAATCTGCCTCTGATTTCTGACATTCTTAAGTTATTTCCCAAATTTCATCAAACACATCTGGCACTGTATTAGGTATTCAAGAAAAGAAGGTCACAAAATACTATCAAAATCATATGCATATTCAAAATTATTTGACTGGACATCCTTTATGCTCATAAAGACAAAGACACCTAGAAACAAAGGCTTTTCTTTCCTAGTCTCATGAAAGCCAATGTTTTCTTTCTCCTTTATCTCCAGATTTCCTAATTTAGAATCCTGAGTTCTTAATTGTTTGCTGCTATTGTGTTCAAAACCTTGCATTCCCAACTTGCAGCGAGAAAATGTCTTGACTCTTGAAGTTTGTGAAGATTGTTGCCTTTGTGGAAGAGTGCACGTGAAATACCTCTGAGCTGTTGAAGTGGTGAAATAAATATATGGAACAATGTCTGGTACCTTTTGCTTTTCAAAAGACTTTAGATCTCATAACTATACTCTCTTAGAATCTTTTGCCATGCACTCAATAGCATGTTCTGCTTCTTTTTTTTTATATTTTTTTTTTTTTTTTTTTAGATTCATCTTTCTGGCCTACTTTTCAACCTATATTTTAACTGGAACTCAAACTCTTTTCCCTTTCCTTCTATTTGTTGAAGCTAGCAATCCTATGCTGAGTAAATAATCTGTAGTCCATGATCTACTATCCTATCAGCCTTGTTATCCTGGCTCCAAACCCCAAAATATTGGGTATCTAGCTGGCAAGTATTCCCAGGAAGGCTTCCTAATGACCTTCCCCACTGGTTACTATCATCATTGCTTATACACAGATAGAACTACCTTGTAATACAGTGACTATATTTGGAAAAATTAATTGGGAGTTCTTATGGTGTTTTTGTTAGGAAAACTGACATTTTTGAAGTTAAGAAAAATATCCCAATTCACTGTCTTTCATTAGATTTAACAAAACATTGCTAGAGAAAATATATTCCCAGATGTAATGGTACTTCATTCTCTAGCAATAAAAGCAGCTTGGGATCCAAATCAATCAGCAGATGAGATTATTGCAGTCATTTGGCTGCCCTGCGATTTTTAAAATGCTTTTGACTGCATTTATAAAGTATTTAATATGTGCTTAAGTGTAGTGCAAACATATCATTATGTATTAAATTAAAGAACATAATGAAAAAAAGGTTTATGCATACATTAGATTAGATATCAAGAGGATGGAAATTACCCTAAAATTGGTAAAATATTATTTCAGCTCTGCTGGGAAACCTACCTATAAAATTTACACTTTAGTTATCTAATTTTAAAAAATTGTGAACTCTTGAAGGAAAGAACCTTTATCTGGACTAGATAGAACAGTTTATAATTTGGCTACTAAGGGTTTAACAGAGTCTTTCTCCAAGGTTAAGAATGGAGGTGTGTAGTGCTTTTAGTATTTGATGTTGTCTCTGGATAAATACAAAACCATCAACACCCTTAACATGTAGGAGGACATGAGGAAAACCAAATTGTTCTGCACTGCTGTCTGCCCAGGCATGCAGGTGCTGACAGTGTCCTTTCATCTGGATGTCTGTGAACTGAGCTTTCAAAAATGAGTGTGCTTATGTCTAGGTCAGCCATAAAGCTACAGCTTAAGTGTGTCTTTAATGATGCTCAGGATCTAGGTGCGGATTCTGAGTATTAAAAAAAGAAAAAGCTAATTTTTTTTAGCTTTCTGAAAATAAAAATTTCATTTTCCTCTGTTGCAGTTTATCATGTTCCTCTTTCCTATTAGTCAGGAGGCTAGCAAAGGCTATGAAGGTCTTTTATACACAAATCATCTAACTAATTACACTGCCAAGTATGCAGCTGTGGCAACTGATAGATTGATTTTTCCTGAGACTTATAAATTCCCTGTTTAAAGCTGGAAACTGATAGGTGAAAAACCTATAGAAAGGTAAACACCTCAGTATACTTTGCTGAAATGAGTCCCCAAAAGGGCCACTCTGGTACACTGGAAGAGTGTCAGTTCCAAGTGTCAGAACCAAGGTTGGAGTGGCATACTGAGACACCACCTGACACACTCCATTTGCGGTGTGGATGTGGGGTTCTGTGGCAGCAAGTTCTTTACAGTTGTGTGATGGATGCCTCGGACCATGAGCAGCTGCAAATCTAGCAGTGACAAAATGCAATTTGGATATACGGTTGAAGAATAATAGTATCACTGCAAATTAGATGGCTGCTCTTCCTTCTGCACTGCCTTGTTCCATAATGTGAGAACTTCTGGTTGTCACAGGGTAGAATGGCAAAAAAACCTGACCACACCAACATCTGACTCAGACATGTATCATCTATGGAAGCATAAGACAGGAGCAAGAGCTGAGCCTCCAGTAAAACTGGAGAGACTTTTATTGTGCAAAACAATTATGGTAAGAACTCATTAATCCCTCATATACAGGAAAGCTGATTGGGATCTGACCATAACCTTGACCTCACCTGTTAGAAGTGCAGCGCAGAGAACGATACATGAGAGTAAGCAATCAGCTAGGTCAGAGTAGACCTATAAACATGAATGTTGTATTCAATAGGGAAACATGTCCTTGTGAAATCCTATTTTTGTAATGCTGGACTGAAATGAGCTGCAATTATTTTGGCAGGATGTTCAGAGAAATCCTTTCAAAGAAATCAATTGCTGAATGTGATGAGATTTTTTTAAGAGCTTTTCAGATTATTTTTTCTTTTTTACGTGGTTGAAAAGACACACTGAAGAGAATGAATAATTGGCAGAACATGGAATATGTAACATGCTGTGTGAGAACTGGAATCATTCAAATCATCAGTTGTCAGAAATGAGTTCCTATACCAAGGACCTTAAAATTGAGAATGTAATCACATAATTCTAACCTGGTTAACTTGGGTTCTCTGCACTGTGCAATTGAGGAAAGATGGCACATTTATTCAGTTGCTGAGCTGAGGTTTCATTTGTTATAATTTAGGTAGCAGCTATTTACTGATGCTGTAAATATGATTTGGGATACTGTGTGTTTTCAAGGCTAGTCTCCAAGGTTAGCATCTTAGACTCCTTGTGTCTAAGAATTCAAGGAACTCAGAATGATAACTTACAGAAAACTGATAGCCTCTTCTAGAAAAAAAAAAAAAAAAGAGTTGAGGAAAAGTAGCTGCATGCCCTTAAAATTAAAATAATTGCAAAAGTATAATCATGCTTAATGGAAGGTTTTCAGACAGTTCTTAAATTACATCTGATCACACTCTTCTAAGAGCTACTGTGAAACTTATTTAAAACTGATAAAACTGACTTCCAAAGTAAGCTCACTGATAAAAGAGTTGGTGTCGCAGATGAGAACAAAACTCTGAGTGTGAAGGCTGTATTGCCTTGCAGTTGCCAAGCGAGTACAAAAGGCAGATGAAACACTACAGCTTAGGCTAGCATCAATTCACAATCTCTTTGCCGAGGATTTCGTTATTTTACTGGGTTAAAGGCATGAGAATATCTGCTTTTCTCTTTCTCTCAGAGTTTTCATTCTTTGTTTTTGTTTTGTGAAGGTTTTTGTTTTCAGCCTTGAGTGCAAAGCCCAGATAAGGACTTTCTTTATTTTTTTTTCTGGGATTGCTTTCCTCTGACAGAATATTGGTTCCAATTTATGATTTCCTTGGCAAAGAACCATGCCAGAACATTTCTGCCTTTCCAACATTCTACCTTCTCAATAAACACTTTGTATCCTGATTCTCAAAAGAGGGGATATGACTTCAATGTTATCTTTATATGTCTGAAGTGGACAGCATCAGAAGATCCCAAATTTGGACAAACCCACATTTGGAAAATACAACTGTGAGCAATTTTTTTTACCTCAAATGCACTGATAAATAGAAGAAAAGCAATTTTTCAGCTCTGAGCAATATGTAAATTGCCTATTTGGTCTGACTACTTTTTTAGAGATATTTAGATAATCTGAGGCTTGGTGTTGATATGCACTTTTCAATTCTGCTCTATACTTATGCTTGCAAAGACTTTCATAATGTTTAATCATAATTTTATGTGTAAGGTAGACTTCTACTATCAATACTTTCACAATTGCCATTAATACTGACTTGAATTTTCAAAGCATCTGGAAATAATAGTTCTGTACCAGATTGTTATCATATTCTGGTAAAAATAAAAATAAAAATAAATCTCTATTTGCAAGAACTATAAGTATTCATTTGATGATATTAATTTGAAAATTATAAAAACCTGTTGTAAAAAAAAAATAATCAAAATTAGTGTTTCCTGACATTAACTAACAATTCCAAATGTGAGATGGCAACTTAATGATATATTTGAGTAAAATAGTTTCGATCCCTGAAACAGGAAATAAGATTTTAGTCTCTTATCCTGCAGTATCATTCTTTCACATTCATCATTTGGTATTCAAGTTTCTAGTTTCAGGGTCACCCATTTAAAAAGAAGTTCTTCCTCACCTACTTTCTGATAGGCAAATCTTTAAATTTGAAAGAGATGACTAGAAGCAGTATTATACCAATCTTCTACTACTTTCTTTTCCTACTTTCTTTTCTTGCTTTCTAGGGTGTAAATTCCTCCAAGATTTTCCTTTGCCACACTGTTCAGAAAGTAATATACTTATGAAAGTATGTGTGGTTTTATGCAAGGAGAAAGTGTGACTACAAAGAGGAAACTGGGGGTTGCAATTTTTTATAAAGTTAAGAAATAGCAGTTAGCTTAATAAAGTAGGATTTTTCCTGTGTTTTAGTGTCTGTCTCAGAGGCAAGCAGACTTGGATTTAATGTACATGAAACAAAGTTCTGTGGCAGTTCTGCCAGCATCAATGTGTGTAAGCTGTCAGTGTTCTCAGAGTTAAGAAAAACAAATCAGTATAATAAATCAACAAACAGTGGTTGGTGAATGATGACAGTGACTAATGTCTGGATGTTTTGATTAATAGGATCTCAGTCTATATACACATGCTCTTACACACACTCATGCACTTTTCTGGCATGAGAAATACTTTCCCATTTTTGCTTTCAGCCTGAACCATTGTGTGTGTGTTGTACAGTCATCTATTTTTATGCTCTCATCTATGAAGTTCATTATGAATATGGGTAATAAAGAGAGGACTCCTTGTTTTAAGGTAAGAGTTGATGAGGTGTTTTAGCTGTTCCTGATTGCATCCATCATGCAGATGAAGATGTCTGTTAATGCAGATAATCAAATCTTACAGTCAGAAAGCTAAATGGTTTGAATACATAGAAGGTAGGCAACTGTTTTCAAAAAGCGCTTTTTTTTTAACAGCTGGGACTTGTGAAAAATATGATGGCAAGTGATCAGATAATTTAATACTTTTGGTAAAAAGTGACATTCATTGAAGGTTAAGTTAAACAGTTAAAGCAGACATTGTATTTTCTTCAAGGAAGATGACTATGAGGAACAATGAAGTGTTGACTGTTTTCAACAAAAGAAGGTCTACTTTTGAGATATTGTTGTGGTTTAACTCAGCAGGCAGCTAAACACCACAGCCATTTGCTCACTCCCCCTCCTCAGTGGGATAGGGTAAAGAACTGGAAAAAAAAAAGTAAAAATCTTGGGTTGAGATAAAGACACTTTGATGGGACAGAAATGGAAGGAAAAATAATATTAATAATCATTGTGTTAAAAGAATTAGAATATAGAAAACAAGTGGTGCACAGTGCAATTGCTCATCCACTGACCGATGTCCCACCAAGTTCAGAAGCAGCAGCCACAGACCAACTTTTCCCCCTGTTTCTATATACTAAGCATAACATCATATGGTATGGAATATCCCTTTGGCCAGTTGGGGTCAGCTGTCCTGTCTGTGTTCCCTCCCAGCTTCTCATGCCCCCAGCCTCCTTGCTGGAAGGGGAGTAAAAGAAGCTGAAAAGCCTTCAGTTTAGTGTAAGCACTGCTTAGCAACAGCCAAAACATCAGTATGTTACCAACATTCTCATTCTAAATCCAAAACACAGCGCTGTACCAGCTACCAGGAACAAAATGAACTCTATCCCAGATGAAACCAGGACAGATATCTAGAATTCATGGGTGATAATAAGAATACTGCTATTGTATACTAGAAGCCTGCTGTAAGATGTCCCCTGAGCCTTTTCTTTTCCGGGCTGAACAAACCCAACTCTCTCAGCCTGTCTCTGTAGGAGAGGTGCTCCAGTCCTCTGAGCATCTCTGTAGCCCTTCTCTGGATATCAAATCCATGCCTCTCCAGTTTAAAGACAATGATGCCATGCAGGTCTGTGTCAAATTCTTTGCATAAGTCCAGGTAGATGATGTCAGTTGCTTTTCTCTTATCCACCTGTGCCATGGCCCAATCATAGAAGTCCACCACATTTTTCAGACACATTTTTTCCTTAGTGAAACCATGTTGGCTGTCACCAATCACCCCCTTATTGCCATGTGCCTTAGCATAGTTTTGCGGAGGAGCTTCTCCATGAGCTTGCAGGGCACTGAGGTGAGACTGGCAGGCCACAGTTCCCTGGGTCTTCCTTTTTTCCTTTTTTAAAACTGGGGGTTATATTTCCCCTTTTCCAGTCAGCAGGGACTTTACTGGATTGCCACGAATTCTCAAATATGGTGGATAACGGCTTAGCAACTACATCTGCCAGTTCCCTCAGGACCTGTAGATGCATCTCATTAGGTCCCATGGACTTGTGCACCTTCAGGTTTCTTAATTGATTGTGAATCAGATTTCCAACATCAGGTGGTTCTTCATTCTCCTAGTCCCTGCCCTTGCCTTCTGCAATTTTTGCAGTGTGGCTGGAGCACTTTGACACATACAAAGCAAGTGCTATCACTGGTTTGGTATGAAAAAGATCACAAAGCTAGACTCAACTGGATGACCTGCAGTTCGCAGTGCATCCCATGCAGTGCAACCAGTAGCCTATAGAGTCAGATATGAATTCAGTCAAACAATCATAGGGTCTTTGCAGGCAAAGCACTCCTCAAGCAAATGCGCGATGGGTATCATAAATTATCGAAATACTTGGGAAGAAGTCAAACAGTAAGTAGGGGCATAAAATGGACAGTTTGGCTTATTTTGGTGTAACTCATCTTGATTGCTCTTCTTTGCACTGTGAAGATAATAATTTGCTGAAAGTAGTTTTAATAGCAGGGGAAAGAATGGAAAAGAAGGCTGAAAGACCTCTGATGCCCTCTATTTGGGAATGAACAATATAATTTTTTCTATCTGTCCTTCCCTACTCTTTTTTGTTCATTTGACTGAAACAGCTAGGAAGGTCAGTGTAGTTTATCTACCTTCCATGTTTGAAACAAAGCTGTGGTTTAGCAGTGTGGCTATAATTCATCAAATGAACAGAATTGGTCTGTTGTGCCTGACTATTCATGCTTCTGAGCATCTCCATTTTCAGTTGAATTGGTTTCATGTCTAATATAAAACTTTTTTTCTCAGAAGGCTTGATGGCTTTTCTTCAGAGAAAGTCTGAATTCATGGCTTACCTCATAGGTAGAAAAGGGTGATGTGTCGGTTTGATCATAGAACTCATTTGGGATAGTATCAGAGAAGCTGATACTTTGCTGTAGGTTAAGGAAGTTGTACAGACATTCCACATGGGATCATTAATCTGTTGAGTGAGAAACAGGCTGGATTTCTTTTCTGTTTGTCTCACTGAGCTGCATAAGGTGCAATTTATGTCATGCCATAGTTTTGTTGTCATGGCACAGCTCCACTAATAGCCTGGTGGTTCCTTCTGAACTTCTTGCTTTCTCAGTGTTTATTAGGAAATTAACATTTTTTCTCTGTAAACAGCTGTCAGGCTGCAAGTTACAGAGCCTGCAGCCTCCTCATGAGGAATAGATTTTTCTTCTGCAAGAAAGGACATGTTTGATTCATGTTGGCATGTGGGAGAGCCAGGCAAATACAATCTCAGTGCATTTAGATGCAGATGCTTTGTGGTAGTTCATTAACAATATCAATTTGTTAGTGTAAAAATAACTGTGATTTTGTGCATTTCCTGTCCGTGGAGATTAGGCTCACCCTAATCTAAAGCTACAGCTCACTAGATCTTGCTGTATTCATAGCTCCCAATCATATAGAGTATGTTTACTTATTTCACACCAATTTGCATGAGAGCAACAGGCAGTCTTATGTTGTCAGGGCTTGCAAGTCATAACAGCTGTGCTGAATCTTAAGTTACAGGCTGTTCATACTCCTTACTCCCACCTGGGAAGGAAAAACTCCCTGCTGTAGTTAAAGTGCCTTTAGACATTCATTTTGCAGAAATCACATTTGCTTCAGACAAGACTCGTAGATGCTAGCATTAAGGACTGAACACGAGTCAAAACCAGCAGATAGCAAGCTTCAGATCAGTCCCAAACAAAAATCCACTGTAGAATCAGAAGGTCATGATAAAATTGAAGCCATTCACCAGAAGGATATAGTGCAACATAATTTTCTACCATGCTCAGTGCTGCAAAATCAAAGAATAAAAACAAAAGTAAAAGTTGCAGCTTAAATCCCATAAAGTACTTCATCTACTTCAGATCAGAAAACAGTACTGTGGATTTCTAACAAATAAATTCTTCTGAAACAGAAATACAACAGTCAAATCTCCTCATTATGTTGGGGAACAGAATGGAAGTAGCAAATAACAAAGTAACAGCCTGCGGCCATTTTTCTCAGGGTGAAGAAAAAGAAGCTGATTTGTGTTGTGGAAAAGCCCAGTATTCTTCTTTTAAACTTTCCTAATTGAACTTCTTAGTGTTGACTTGAGGCTTGTGGGGGGGAAAAAAAAAAATAAAAAATTGAAAATGTCTCCTCCTTTAGTTTAGAAAGATTGCAAAATCCAGGATAACTTTATTCCAAAAATATACTGAAGATGGCACAATAGTCACACATTGCTGTATGGTTTGCTTAAGAGAGAGCTTTCGCTAAAATATAAATCCTTTGGAGGAGCTCTTTAAAAAATAGAAGCAAAAGAGAAATTTAAACCTTTTAAAGCAGAGACTATAAATAAAACTATTTTATAAGTGGAACATAGGCTGTTAATTTCATGCTGCCTAAAAGATTAATATAAACAGGTGGGCAGATAGGGACCCATCATGGTCAGGTGTTATTGGCAAAAATCTGTTTAATTTGTGTGTTTAGTTTTTATCGATACATTTCCGTTAGAATTGTAAAACAACTGATAACCTCATCTGTTCTCTCCAGCAAAATGTATAATCTACATCTAAATGCCAATTTTTACGAGGCCCATTTTGACTTTGGGAGAGACAAGATTACTTGCACAATCTCTATTTTATTAAAACAGAAGAAATATTATGGGACATCTGTATTAAAAAAGAAAATACTGAGTGTCAAGTTGTATTAGTGAATGAATAAATCTGCATTATAGATGAATTAACCATAAATACACTCTCCACCTCCACAATACTCTTAGGCACCCTGATGATATAGAGTTTATAAAACATGAGAGTAATTTCACAGATGTATTACAGCTAAGGGTGATTCAACTTGCTATATGCAACTACATATGCTATCCTTGGATCTTCAAAACATGCCTAATAAAGGCCCTGTGCTGGAAGCTCATAAGGAATCAAAGTTGTCCCTATGGCAAGAGGGAAGAGTCTTTTTGTCCTCAGGATTGCTACTTGAAAGATAGAGAAAAAAAGAGGGTAGAACTAAATAAGCTGCTCTACTGTGGTAAAAGGTTATTAGTGGAGATGCACAGGAGCCTTTACCAACACTTTTGCTATTTCATATGTCCATAAGCAATGAAGAAAAGGAGAAGGAAGCGAGCTGACAAAATTTACTGGCAAGAGTACAATATGTAAGGCAATAAAAATGAAAGGCAGTGGCAGAGAGCTGCAGATAAAGCTGTAGGAGAATACACTTAATCCTGTATTAAGTGACTGAACAGTACAAGGATAGTTGAAGTCCAATATGGGCAATTACATGCAATGTGATTTACATGGGGAAAACCAATTGTAACTGTATGTACACAATAATGCTGGGTTTTACAGTAGCTGTTACCACTCAGAAAGGAAATATAGTCAGTATGTCCAGTAATGTACTAATATTGTTACACACTGATTTTTACCATCATCTTCATTAGAAGCTGGTAACAAACAAGATTGAGACCACATACACAAAGGAAAAAGGCACCTGAAGAAGAGGGACGAGGGACCATCCTGGTGACAAGCCTGACATGTATGAAACTTTTCTCAGCTGCCATCCACTGTGACAGTTGTATGAATTCCTAGGAGTGGAAGTCATCTAAATTCAGTAATACAAATATCAAATGTCTAGTTTAAATATTTTTATTTTGTCTCCTTTTATAGCTAGTGCAGACAGCCATGCTCTTCCACAGTGTGATTCATTCCATCCTGAACAGATGTTTAAGACAGATGAAATAAAATCTCCCCACAGACTGTATAGAGAACCTAGACGTACTGTAATTTACTGCTGCACTGAGCGTCTAACACTTATGCAGCTACAAATGAAATTAATCTCACTCAGATGTCTAAGTTCCCTCTGATAGTTTTCAGATACCTAGGCTCAGAGCTGCCCAGAGGCAACTAAGTCAATTTATAGTGGAGATCCATAAACACTTCTTTCTCCCTCCTGTCTACCTTTCTCTGTGCTGAAATCTACTCTCTCTGTGTACTGCAAATCTCTGAGCCCTTCATGTTCTCACAGCTGATTGGGATTGTGTTATTTGTCAGGTTAGTGAAATGATTCCAGTCAAAACCACCACCTTTGGGGTAGTTGTTCTTATTTCTCCTCTTCCTTTTCTTCTGGTGTGGTAGTAATTTAATTGACTGTTATATAGCAGTATGGCCTCACATAATGTTGCCTCATACATGGGGATGTGCGAATGTGGGAGAGAATGGGAAGGGGAAGAAGAGAGCATGGAAACTTCTCTGCTTGGTTTCCTCTCTGAAGCCAATGTACTCTAGACTCTTGACAGCAATGAGCAGTGTATAAGTGCCTTTGTGGTGCTTAATCCCAAACAGGGCATTCTCAGTGGAAACTCTTTTAATCTCCCCTCTAGGAGCTTTTTCTTTTTGTGTAAATATTCATGGAAGCACTGACTGAAACGCAGGTTTCCCAGGAGAAGTTAGTACTCATAAGACTCTCAAATCCTTCTCACTCTGCAGGCTCATTTATTTATTTTTATATTTTAAATTCAGTGAAACAGCTTCAGAAGGAGAGGTTGAGGAATCTCATTTACAGGACATCTTCTTATCTCAGAAAAAGGAAAATGTGGATACTTGTTTTCATCCATGTCAGTGATGACCTTGCTCATTGCAAGAAGATTGGACAACATGACCCTTAAGGGTGCCTTCCAACCCAAACAGTTCAATGATTCTATTTCAATGTATGTCTTCTATAGCCTATATGAATGCTGCAACCTTCAGGCACTGCATGGCAGTGCCTTTATTGCTCTTCTAAATTTTTGGAAGAGCATTTGATCCAAGAAGGATTCCTGGCTGTGGAGGGTAAATGGAAGAAAAGGGTTTATTCTACTAGATTTATTTCTTTTTAGAATTTGTCTTCCTTCCCCCACCCCTCAGCATTTCCTGTGAGCGGGCATAAGTAGCCCTCTTTCCGGTGTGAAAGTTCTGGTGAGTCCTTCTCTCCACAGGGCTTATTCTCCCTCTGCTTTATATTTTTCTCAGTCAGAGTGCATGGCTGAGGGCTATGAATTCTCCCAGGCAGTAAGCATTAGAGAAACAGTTACCAAATTTCAGCGAGGTGGCCACAGCTGCAGGGGAAATGCCGCTCCAAGTGGAAGAAACCTGCATTAGTTTATACAGCTGAGGCAGCCATCAAAGCCAGGCTCTGAAGAGGTGCTGTTCCTTGCTGGCTGTGGGTGTAGTGACCTTCCAGATTTCCTTTCTACTGTCCACTTCACGCAGTTCTGCAGGCCATATTTCTCCTTGACTAGGATTTTTAGTGCTTTGGGAGTTTTATCACAGTTTTTGAATATAAACATGGACATACCAACAGCGTAGCTCCGGCAAAGACAAAGGGTGAAGGTGCCTAATAAAGCTCCCAGGCAGAGGGAGGGCTAGCCTTCTGTTTGTTTCCAAAAAAATCTTGATAGATTTTACCTTTTCTGCTCTATTAAAGGATTTTACCATCTCCACATTATTCTGTCCCATTGCCATGATTTCTTCTGTCCCTCTGAAGGTAACTGGAGCAAAGTTGTCTGCTTTCCATGGGGACTAAATAGGACTTCCCATATAGATGCACAGGGTGCTCCAGCTGTGTGTGGAGTATGATTTCCAGCTGTGGGGTGGTAGTAAAGAGCTGGGGGTGGCAATTTCTGAAACTGCTTCAGCTACATTCACAACATATGTCTATGCCTTAAGGATTTTCAGTAAACTAACTGTATTATTCGCAGTATTTAGAGCATTTCTCATTTCAAATGTACAAAGTAAAAGCCAATACTGCAGATTCTGAGGTAACTCTATCTTACTGTAAGCAAACCTGCCAAGTATTTAAGGACAACCGCTGTGGCTACTCCTGCTTGAAAGAATTTCTATTACCAGCTAAGAAAAGAGAAAACAAAATATTACAAAAAATTATACAGATCTATAGCATGCTCCCTGAATCCACTTAAACTCTGCCACTCAATTTTCCTAATCAATCAAGCCTGTTAATAGTGCTGTTAAGATTTTCAAAATATAAACTGAGTGCAGTGCAAGTCTGTTAGAAATGAAGTTTTTCTGAAAGTTTTCCTGGGAATTACTCTGTATTAATACAAAAACTTTTGCATTAATGGATTTGATATGAATATTCAGGTTTATGCCTCTATAGGCTAATCTGGTGGCATGTTCCTTTTGGGATATATTTCCTCTGGGGGGAAAAATCATATACAGAATCTAATTGCAATATAATGCATATATCAGTCTGTCTCTTACAGTAATTGCATGTAGGATCCTATGAAACTAATATCCTGCTACTAAGATATAAATAGCAAGTTCAAGTCAGCTGTGGAAAGTGATTTGGTAGAAAGGAGTGCTGCTCTGCACACCTGTGACTGCACAAGATTCAGGGCTCCAGAGGATGAGAACAGTAGCATGCAAATGTATAAGGCATTTGGTAGTGGCACTTCTGCCATGATGAGATTGCTTATGGCATGTAGGGCAACTAGTAATGCTAAGTATCTGTGAAATAAGGCCCCTGATTTAGGGTCCTAAATATAGCTTTCGTGATTTGCTTCAGGCTCTTAAATTTGACTATTTTGACTTAGCTGCTCACAGAACCATGCTTTATAATTTCTGGTGCAATGTTCAGCCAATTTATAAGAGTTCATGCAAAAAGAGTTGTTTCAGAAATTCTGATAGACCCCAAACTGTCATCCACATGCGCTGTATAATAGATAGTGGTATTATCAAGAATTCTCAAGAGAAATCATGGTTACTTTGCCTGCTTTCACTATTTGAAGCTTTTCATACACTTAAGAAAAATACTCACTTATGACTGCAGAAATCTCTGGCTTAAAAGAACCAGTTGTAATGATTCTATATGTTCTTTTGGTGTATGTTAAAATGGATTTGTTTGATAGTTTCAGCACAGTAATATTCAAAAGAATTTAACAACCTGTGTTTTCAAAATACCATCTTTTGCTGGTTCTTTTATTGTTTCAAAATATTTTTTGAATGGCACAGAAATAATAATAATAATAATAATAATAATTCACGTCTATGATTCCTTTCAATTTTGAATCTCAGAGTACAGGCATTAATAAATTAAGCCTCAGAGCAGCTCTGTAATTTTAGAGTATTTTTATCCACACTTGACAGATGGAGAAACAGAGGTACTGAGAATTATAGATGCATTTACAAAGGTGTGATTAGGCAGAAAAGAATATGAATACAATGTTTAGGGTACTTCAGAACTATGGAGAGTTTTCAAGAACAGAAGGCATGTTCTTTCAAAAATGTGGTTATCCTAAGGCTAATGGCCTGAACTAGTAAGTCAGCATGGTATGGCACTGCTTTTTCAAATGTATTGATTGGACTCTGTGCTGGTTAAAGGATTTCACCGCTGCTGCTCTTTCCCTGTTATAGATCAGCATTCTGAAACCTGGCTCAACAGCAGATTCCACTATAAACAAATCCCCATACTTGAATTCATGTAAAGTGACACTTTTCAAGATTATGAATAGTCCACACGGTGCCAATAACACTGCAAACATGCATAGAGCAGATGACAATTGCTCATGTGCTGTTGCAGCTAGTTAGTGATTGTAATAGAAAGTGAGGTGTCCTGGCCCAATTTTTTGGGATACCAGTTCTGGAGATGGGAGCAGCTCCTGGTTTATGTCAGGCAATATATGCATGCCAGCTGACAATTTCAGCAGCACTCATGTACAACTGAAAAGCATCTTGTGTGCTGCTGAAGTTGTGCGCATTGCAGATTGGGATCACCTGATCTGCTAAAGGTTGGGTCTGGCCCCACTTATGGAAGTGGGCACTGACAGCTCTGATGCCCTGCAAGTTTCCTGGGCCTATGTAGATTTGCAGTGTGTCCTAATGGACAGAGAGTCTGCTCAGCTTCATATTCCATATCTGTGCCAGCTCACTGACTTCTGGAAATTATTTGGGAGAGGTGAGACCATCAGCATTAGGGCAGCATTAAATATTATGGCAGCTTCCTTCTAAAAGTCCTGATATCAGTCCTTTGGCTCTTGATTCTTGCAGATCAGAAGCTGAATAACTTTTTTTGCCACCAGAGGTACACTCCTTGACTGTTTGCAGATGTAATGAAATCATTCTTTTATTTTTGTTTGTTCTTTTTCAGTACAGAACTAGGAAACAATTTAAAACCTCGAATAGTAGAACATGTATCATCAACAAATTACTACAATGGCTCTTTAGTCTTTGATAAAATATTAATTAATATCTAGCTGAGGTAGATAGAAATGGTGGAATCCACAGTGCTTGTCACTTACTGCTTCTATTATTCTCCGAGTTTGGACCTCTTATTTTAATGCATCTGTAGAAACAAATAAGTTTTAGTGTATTAGAAATCCAGAATCCTTTTCTGCAATTGTTCTGTGAATGACTAAAGACATCTTTAAAAAAATCACTTTAAGTGATTTACATTTACATGAATATTCATTTTGTTCTTAAGGGTTCATTGCAATAGGCAGAGGAAAAATAAATTTCCATCCGTGCTTTACATGCAAATTTCAATCATAACAGGAAGACTTCTTCTTTATAATGTAATATGCTAGTCAACTATTAATGTCTGTGGGACAAATATATTTATAAGATACCAGAGATTGTTCATGTTCTTATTGGACATATTTTGCTCATGTTTACTGTTTTGTTTCTTTTATTCTATGTTCTAACATTGGGAATTAGCAATTTATTGGAAAAAAGTTGACTAAATCTTATTGGTCCAATTACCTTAAAACAACTGTTGTGGCATTTCCTAAAGATACAAATAAAAACCCAGAAATTTGAGCATACGTTTGAAAAAGGTGAATTAATATTATTTTTTATAGATAAAGTTTTAAATCTCACAGCATGTTTTTTTTCTACAAAGGTAGTGAAGGAAACTTTCATTCCAATGTTTAGACTGTAAGATGAATGAGACATCTGCTTTTCTGCTGAAGTTCCTGCTTTGCACTGCGTATATGTTTGCACCCAGTGGGTTTGTGAAAGGTATCAATCAGAATCATCTTGGAGTGATGGGAAAAGATGTAGATGGTAGAAAGGAAAGCAATTTTTTCTATTCAGTACCTCATTACTCAGTTGTGAGGTATCAGGGCTGTGACTTACAGAGATCTCAGTTCAGTTGGCTGGGGCTTTGTTGGGTAAGCTACTGCAGGAAGGATAGTAGGGCAGCCAACCTCCTCCCCCTGAGTCCCAGAGTGATTCTTTCTTCCCTCTTTGTTTTCCACCTCCAAGGCTTTAAAGCAGGAAATACAAACTGGTTGCCCTAGCCTTATGCTTTTAAGGACTCCCTGCTCTGAGAAAATCTTAGCTGCTTGCTCAAAGTGTTGTTAAGTGCCCATTGTGCTACCAGAGTTAAAATACACTTAATTAAGCCTGAGGCTCTTGCCCATTGTTTTTATTTAAAAAATATTTAGGCTATTGATTAGCTATGTTGGCTGTTCTCCATTTCCTTATTTAGAAGAATTCTTTGAGTTTCCCCTATGTGTGGGAGATTTCCTCCTAAATATGTTTCGTACATAGAAATAAAGATACATAGAAATATGTCACAAGCAGGCTTATAAGGAATGCAAATAATATGAAAGTGAACGCAAATCAAGAGAAACATAGTATTTATAATGACATTAGTTAAACTGCATGACATTTTCAAGGCAATATGCTGGACTAAATTTCCTTGCAATTAAGTGAGAAATTAAGATTTAGGCCTACTTTACTATGTCCAAAGAATGGAGTTACAGAACTGTCATTTCCAGTTCTTTTTTCCCTTTGCTTTTCTGCACTGCCTGGTCGATGTATGTATAATGACAATGAGCTATTAGTCACCTTCTTCCAGTGCTTTTCCCTTGTCATTAACATCCCACATTGAGAGCAAGCTCTTTTCATTGTTTGCCTTTTTAGTGTTTGAATGAAACCAAACTGAAACACTTTCAACTGAGTTTATGAAAACTGCTTTGGTGTCAGTGAACAGACAAGTTTCTCTTTTCTGCTTTTGACAGTTGGTCATATCCTCCTACCCTGGGTTTCTTGAAAGGGTTATCCACTGATAGGGCTGCATCCTCTTTGAGTGTTCTTATTTTTTTCAGGTTTCTCAGTATCCTTGAATTTACAAATTTAATTATCTTTTATATTTGCTTTTTTTTTTTTTTCCTAGTGGCTTTTGCACTACAAAACCTGTCAGTGGCTAACAAACTCTTTTTCTATATCTCAAGCTATTTTCTCCCAGCCCAGCAGATATTTCAGCTTATCACTCCTTGCTTTTCTTTAAGAGTTTCCCTGTTTTTCCTATTTACTAGCATATTTACAGTACCACCATATTCCCTGACAACTGAAGCCATACCTTGTGTCATTTCCAACTCATTTATCTTTGCTATTCATCCTTCACATCTAGGCTATCTACAGATTCTTTCTATCCAAAGTAGTGCTGAAGATTCAATCATTTTTTATTTGCTGAGGCAGCTAAAATTTTCCTGAGCTTCTTCAATTTTCTCCCTGGCTGTGATCTCTTTGGCAACTCTCATTCCTCATTATCTCATCCTTTCATGAGTCCTCCCTAGTGCTACGTTCAGATCCCTGCTGTTGAAACCTAGCTGATTTGAACTGTTATTTTTGCTATTCTAATGGCCTTTTTTTTTTTGTTTTGTTTTGTTTTGCTTTCTTTGTTAAGAGTTTAAGAAATTAGGTCTGTCCTGGGTTCAGCAGTAGCAGTAATTTTTCTCCTTCTTAGTAGCTGGTGCAGTGCTGTGTTTCTGATTTTTTGGTCTGGGAACAGCGCTGATAACACCGATGTTTGTAGCTACTGCTTAGAATGTTCAGACTGAGCAAGAACATTCTGAGCCTCATGGTCTGCCAGAGAGGAGGGGAAGCCGGGAGGAAGTGGAGACAGGGCACCTGATCCAAACTAGCCAAAGAGGTATTCCATACCACAGCA
>WYDI02032501.1:0-36477 GCA_009867235.2 Psittacus erithacus | reverse complement strand
GCTCCATCCCTGGTGGTGTTCAAGGCCAGGTTGGACAGAGCCTTGGGTGACATGGTTTAGTGTGAGGTGTTCCTGCCTACAGCAGGGGGGTTGGAACGAAATGATCTTAAGGTCCTTTCCAACCCTAACTATTCTATGATTCTATAATCTGATAATAACACAATAGAGTGGAACACACAGTATATCAAGGGAAATGCTTCTGTACTTAACTGCCTCTGAGTAAGTCATCCTTATTCAAACATTTTTCACATTGCTAAGTAAATATTAGTTGCTACCACTAGCATTGTGACATACATTCAAAGTATCAGGAATGGATGCTACTGTGCATCTAGAAATTGTATTTTTGATTATTCTAATGTGTGCATTTATTATCTTGTTTTCAAATAAGCTAAGGAATAACACAAATTGGAAGATTTCATGCAAAATTCAATAAGAAAAGAAGACCGTAAGAATTTGATATCAGAATTGAAATCAGAGTTGTTACACTGCCCACAGACAGCTTGAAAAGCTGCAGATTGTGAGAAGCAGCCAATTTAACAGTAAACTTCTATTGTGCTCTCTGAAACACACACATTTGCTTTCTCCCAAGACAGCTTAATAGTTTTTGCCTAAATGTCTCTGCATTCAAAAGTAGAAGGCTAAGTATAGAAAATATTAGCCAGAAACAGACTGATTTTTTTTTTAACACAATGAACAAGTCCTAGGAGGAAGGTTCTTCTCCAGCTTGTAAAACCATTTCAGTTTGTATTGGTTGCTGTGTAGCAACAGTAATCACATCATTAATGACATTAATTCTAATGCTTATAGTAGCAGGTGTAATAAGATCACAATACTTGCTACCTCGTTATTAGGTACTTTGGTGAAAAGCTTAGACCTCAGGCAATACCTGTTAAAATGTGAAGCATACTATTCATGTACCAGGTAATTAAGGTGCTCTGTCTTTATGACAGCACCAGGGCATATTTTATCTAATGCTAATTTTAAAAAGCACCCTCACATACACGGTTTCTTAAGGGCTTCATCCTAAACCCATGAAGAGAACCCAGTAGAAAGAAACAGGAACGTCATAATCACCCTCTAGATCAGAATTCAGATCCTACTGACCCAGGTTCAATGTTGCAAAGAAAAGTTCAAAGACCTCTAAGTATGCAAATTTAAGATTAATTTGCTGCCACACAAGTCTCCACCTGATCAAAAATAAGTAAAGGTGGGCTTCAAGCTTCAAGCGTGCTGTTTAATAACAGTTCCTCATAATTTTAGTTAGCATTAACAAAGATAATGGGATATTCTTCATATTGACAAAACTGTCAAATTGCATTGAAATCCTATTAATTTCTGGCCTCAGTTACTTCCCCTGGCTATAATTTACGCCGCATAAATACATGCTTTATATGCAAAAACCTGACTGATTTCAAAAGGATAGAGCTTTCCTTGAATTTTCTCATTTCCAAGGTTCACTATATACTCTCATCACTGAGATCTGTATTTTCGTTCCTTATTAATCCCTCTAACTGCTCCCTTCATCTCTTCTGCTTATTGGATTTGTAATTAATTAATCACTAATAGTCTTCATTCCCCTGCTTATGGAGACATTTTGATGAAGTGATAATTCAGCATTTCATGGAGATTATTTTTAGCTGTCAACTACTCCATAAACTATTTAGAATCCCAGTCACCTATTTTGACTGCACAGCACTGAAAGATGCTTCTTGTCTCATTTTCTCTCACAGCATACTGTAACTTTCAAAGGAGGCAATATATTGGATGTGGTATTCATTATCACCTAATAATTACAGGCTAATTACATTCTTTGAATTATTTGTTTTCTTAAAATGACAGATAGGAAAATATTGATTGAAGTTTTCCTCAGTATGCAGGAACAACAGGATGAAAAAGTTGTGGTTTTCATCACCTAGTCATGGCGCATAACAAAAAGAAAATCTCAGTATTGATACCACTCCCCTATATACATCTGACTAATCTTTCTTAATCCTTTTTTAGTTTAATTTTCTAGCTAAGTGGCTCTGAGATTTTAAGATGGGACATGAAAATCATGGGAAATTCTCAGAGGAAAAATAATACATTTTATGCTGATACTGCATTTTATACAATACTAGAAAAAAACAAAAACAAACAAAAGAAATAATATTTTCTCTGAAGTGTAAGCATCTAAAAAGCATATGAAACTTTAGTGAGATTTTTGCTCAAATCTGCAGACTCCCAGAGCAATAGCTCTCTTCTACTTGGTGGAGAAGATTGAGGACCGTGGCTTGTACTGCATTTTCCCTTTGCAGTATCTAATCCGAAATGTTTGTAATTTTTCCCACTTCAGCTCATACAGGGCATGATGTTTGAAGGCACTTTACCAGGCAGAACCCATGGACAACCTACCATTTTTTTTAGCCCAAATCCCATGAACTCTGAAGGAACTAGAAACATATGAAGCTATACTCTTACTTAAGGTGCTGATTCCCATTGTGCACACTGTGTGTTACAGAGCTGTCACAAGATGTTCTGCATCAGGGTTTTTTGGTTCAGATCAAGACCTCTCACCAGAGTGGATCAATTCAGCACCACTTTCCACTCTTGTGCTCACATCATGGGCAGGAGCAGAGCATACAGAATAGACCTTTTTTGACCAAAGCTAAGCCAGAAAGATGCATTTCTGTGGTGCATGGAATATAATACAGCTGCCAATCGGCACTCAGACCATGGGCTTAGACTAAAGCTAGCCTGAGGCTAAGTAGTTGAAACAAATTCCATGTGAATATCAGACCCTCAGCCAATAACTATTTTACCATGCATATTCTGTAGCACCACTCTACACTATCTGCTAATGTAGGCATTCTCTGACTGTCTCCTTAGACAACAAGACTCTAGGTGTGTAGCTAGTACTTAAAAAAAAAAAGTTTAATAGGGCTTTTCAGATTTTGAAGTCTTTACTTTCAATTGCTCCCAAAATAAGAAGTAATACAAGAAAAGCAACAATGTTATTTGTTCTGTATTGTTTACAGGGTTTAAGGTCTATCTCAGTGACAATTTAATGCTTATATTGCAGTATTCCCAGCAGAGATATTAATATAAGGTTTCCACCTCTAAAGACAAGCAAATCACAGGTTGCCTTTTCACCAGATTCAAATGGGAAAACATACATCCAATTCTACCTTCATCAGAAATTCCAGAAACAGCTTTAAGTGCAAAAATAATGTGATTGCAAACTTTCTTGACAATAAATGACTATATGTTTCCTTATTAAGGCAAAAAAAAAAAATTGCAGTTAATCGTCCATACATTTCTCTTTATATTTTTTGTGTGTCTGTACTTCCACTCTATCTACATTGTGAGCAGGTTATTTCAAAGGATTTAGTGAGTTCAAGGGAACGTTAAGGAAACTGATGGGACTGTAGCATAAAAATTCCCTTTACATTTTCTATACACCTAATGTACACACTGAATAAAAATAGTGAAAACATAGCCTTGCATTAGGAAGTCTTTCAGGTCACTGGAACCCACTCAGAGGAAAGGGAAGAGCTGTTTTCATTTACTCATAGGAGCACAACTAGGCTAATAACATTATGTGATTAGTAGAATAGTTTGCTATAGACATAAATCAGTATGCACTGCTGGATGGCTGCCCAATGTTTGAAGGATTTCATTAACAAGGGACGTTGTTGTTGTCCCACCGTTAAGCTTTGAACCACAGAGGGTTGAAAGAGGTCTTTATAGGACCCTGTAAGGGTCATTGCAGATCGTTTTCTGTGGCTCCTTTGAACAAAAATATAGTCCGAGAATTATGACAATGGAATTTTCTAGGCTAAATGCCTCGCTGATCTCTCCTTCTTTTGTATACGGTGTCTGTGATCCCTGTCAATGCAGAACCTGAGTGTCTGAAATGGAGAAGGAAAATAATGTATTCAGCAGTGTTCCTAAAGGAGTAAAGACTGTAACTCTTTCTTCTTTTTTGATTTCCTTTTTATTCTATATTATCCTCTTGAAATGACTCATGCATAACATGACAATCCAGGCCAGGCTACTAGTTTAATATAGATTAATATAGATTTAGGGTGGAGTGTTTTCTGACCTTAGCTATAAAATCTATACATTCAAAAAGCCATAAGTAAAGATAGTGAGGGTGACCTGGTCCATTAGTTTTTCTTTTCCTTTTCCTTTTGTAACAGAATTAAATTTCAAAGGAAAATCTCTGCTTTATTTTTAGCTAATATTTGCTTGTCAGGCAAAATGTCACTTTTTTATTTTATCCCCTGCTCTTTGCTTGTAATTATCTGGACTCTAACTCTTGTGCATCAAATTATGATAATGAAAATACATTCAGCTAGAAAACCCTTAAGAAATCATGGACATAGCTAGCTATCATTACTGATTAAATGCTACAATCTGTTTCCAAGAATTAATGCTTCTACAAATCTTGTCATTTGGGCCTGGTACAACTTTGTAATATTTTAACTGTATTAAATAAAGGAAAACTGAAGACCCTCAAAGGAAAGTGTTAATTATACATAACTAACTGGAGCCGTGTGGGAACACTTCCTGGAAGTCTTAACAGTCCTCTTTAAAAAGTATGTATCTCTGTTATTTATGCCAAACTATGTTTATTAGATGAAAACCTGATGGAAGTTGCTTCTGGTACCAGTTGCTGCTATTAATAAATTCATTCCCTAAAAAAAAATATTTTGGTTGCAGATACATACAAAATTATTTGAAATGAGGAAAAAAAAAACCCAAACAAACAAACAAAAAAAACCCAACTCCCCAAAAAACCCAAACCAAACAACAAAAAAACTACCCTAATTTAATCTTGAAACTAAGGACTTGGAAAGTTGTGGTTTTCTAAGTACAGACCTAAAAAGTAGCATTTTCTGTGTAAAGTAAAATCACAGTAGCTGCTCAGTGAAGCAAGAGGAGAAAAAAATCAATCTTCATTGCCACCCCTTTAGTTCTTCATGGTTTTTGTCACTGTACATGCAAGTATGTGACAATGACAGTTCTGTATTTTCACAAAATAAAAAGAACTGCCTGAAACTGAGTATCAAAAGAGGAGGTGCTGGAACAAATTGGAAAATTAAATGCTGACTAGTCTCTTGGACAGAAAAAACTTACATTAAGAGTTCTGAAGAAATTTAAGAATGAAATAAATAAGCTGCTGGCAAGAATATATAACATGTCATAGTCAACTGCTCTATACAAAGCCTGGAATTCAGCCAATATTTTGCCTACCTTTAATAAAGCTACAGCAGTGATGTTTGGCATTTGCTATTCCCATAACCCAACTTCAGTTCCACAGTGAAAACTGTGTGAAATTACAATAAAGGATACACTTAAGAAATGCCTTAAGGAGTAAAAATTAAACATACAACCACAATAGCTTCCATAAGAAAGAAGAAAGGCTTGCGCTTCAGTGCTCTTTTAGAATTTGTGAGTGCGATAACAGCATAAAGGATGAAGGAGAAGCAATTAATATATTTTAGCAAGAAGCTCCAAAACCTTTTTACAGATTTTCTCAAAAGATATTTTTATGGAAATCCATCTATAAAGCACTAATAAGGATAAAACTGGCTAATACAAAACTAAACATTTACAAACATAGGATGGACTTTAAAGATGAAAATTTTCACTGGTGTGCTGAGGCAGCTGAACTGGCTTGCACTTTAATTGTAAAGAACTGTAAAATAGCTTTCCAATAAAATGGCTAAATTTTCAGGTTTCCTGAAATATTTAAGGTAGCTTTAAATGGAATTACTGTATTTTTCAACTGTTACACAGAGCTTACTTGAATCAGCAGAATATTTTCTCATCCTCCTTTTTCTCCCTATTTCCACCCTGACTCATCATCTTGTATGCATTAGTCAAAGATGTGAGATGTACTATGTCAAACCTGCCAAGTACATTTCCATTATTTTTCTTTGTTGTTTGGTACAATGGAATCTGGCATGAGGCTAAACCAAACACAAAACACTATGAGAAACCTAGGGCCCAGCAAAAAACTCCTAGAAGACAAGGGAAGCAAGAAACTTGCTAAGTCAAGCCCTGCTAGATGGCTAAGCGCTCAGGTGCTGTAAAAAATCTCATGCATACTATATGTGATGGGTGGGATGGGGCTTTGAAGAACCTTGTCTAAAGGAAGGTGTCCAGGCCCATGACAGGGGTTGGAACTAGGTGATCTTTAAAGTCACTTCCAACCCAAACCATTCTATGATTATAGGATAATGACAAAGTTTGGTTTGTAAGCACTCTGTCTCTTGTCACAGATTTAGAAAGTAACAAGAAGAGCAGAAGTTACTGCAGTATAAATATAATGCAAATCAACAAAATTATATGCTTCAATTGTAATCTAAAGAAAATGGTTTCTGCCGGTCATTTCCTGTATTTATTCACATTTTAGAGTATGTTTTTCTGTTGGGAGTGAATGTGATAAGATTTGCATGAAAAACAGTTTTGGAATGTACTCTGAGGCCTTGGTGCTTGACAAGCCCTGGAGCGATGAGTTGGGGCATTGAAGGACAGGAAAGGTCCTGAAAAACAAGCCTTGATGGGATGGGCCAGGATGTAGCTGTGGGGGAGTCTCACTTGACGATGTGGGGGTTGTGAGAGGGTCTGCAGCATTGTGATTGGACTATTTACCTGGAGAGTTCTACAGGGACCAATGAAATTGGACATTGTATGTATGTGCGGGTTGGGAAAGTACTGAACAGGGGGATAAAAAGGGCTTAGTTGTAATAAAGTTGAATTTGAGTCTCAATTAGGATTTGAGTCTCCTCATCAGCTTGAGTCCGTGTTGTGAAATGCCACATTTTTTCCCCTTGGCTATTTTGTTGTGAAGCTGAAAGTACTGCATGTGGCACCTTTGGCAAAGGAGCTAAAATTCAAGGGCTAGCACTAGATTTACGTTTCTGCTCCTGGAGCTGCATAGTACTGCAACTGTTACAGAAAGAATCCAGTCTCAAACAGAGTGCTGGTGAGAATGCATATGATAAGAGCTGTTTTATAATAACTGCTATAATATGCTTTCCAGACCAAGGAAGCAATTTGTTTTGCTTAGCAGGCCTCTGAACTCCAAGATCAGAATCTATCAAAACCCACCTACAATGGAAATAAATTTACGCTTTGGAGTAACTCTGTGAACTATTTGTATTAAGATTTTTGATTCCCTTATGCCAGTACAAATAGCTTTCTGGCATTCTTTCAAGAAAAAGAATTAGGCCAAAGACATTGACTGTCCTTTGTGACATACAGTACAAGACCGGATAAAACTCGATTTATGGTGAAAGTATCCCTTTGCTGTGTCTCTCATGCTTTTCACCTTTAAACATACCTTTTCGCATTTTAACTTCACTATTTTTTTATTTTTTTTTTTATATTTCACAAATAAAAGGTGCAAGTGCTCATATTTTGTCACATTTTTTTAGAGAGGTACCTACAGCCTAGGTCAAAGGTTGTACCCACACAGTAGAGCCAAAAAATAACCTGGGCATCTGCCTTCCATTTAGGCCTTTAATCCCAATGTATAACTTCAAAACTGCTAATTGAAGTTTTTGCAGCTACAGAAAAGCTGCCAGAATGTTGCAGTTTGTACCAGATTTTTACATATATATTGCATCAGACTTGTCCACAGGGAAAGCATTGAGTACCATGGTCAGTATCACCACCTACTTGCTCTCTCATTTAATACTTAAGTAGCTAAAACAAGGAAAAACAGATTCAACTGCACTCTGTCCACCTCTCTGAAACCCTGTAATGGAATTCTTGGTACAGTCTCAAGCAAGGTCAGGCATCTGCATTGAAACTCCTACTTAGAACAAGAGTGCAAATCTCCCCCTTTTTTTCCTCTAATTCCTTGTATTCCTCCTTTGTGCGAGTTTCTGGCTACCTCCAGTAAATAGTTCACATCTGTAAATTTAAAGCAAAGCCCTGGAGCTATAAAACTTAAGCCTCACAGTGTTTTCTTCAGCCTCTCACTATTTATATCCCAAGTAAATGTTTTTGTCACATTTTCTTTTGATGCCAGTCTGAGGTGTCCTGGTATATAACTCCTGGAGAGCTCCTGGTATATAACAGGAGAGATACAGAAATACCTGACTGCAGACCATGGATTCTATTAAAACCCTCTTGTAGGACACCATGGTGTTTTGATGAGGAGCTTATGCCAAATCTGCAAGGCTGTACCTGCTAGCCTTCCCAGCTGGCAAAATCCAACTGCCTGCTGGACCTCCCAAGGACTGTTTTCCTTCTTGCCTCACATACCTGTAAGCAAAAGCACAGACTCAAGATTTGCCTTAGGATGCAGTCACGAAGCTCCTAAGCTGAAAGCCTGGCCCTAGAAGCCATAAGATGCTTGCAGGTCCCATAATACAGACATAGTCTGCAGTGCTAAGCCTTGTCACACATATGCATCTAACTCCCATCACCCTCTTATTTAAGCGTCTTGCTTCTGTACTCTTTGGGTTTTTTTCTCCTGTAACTTAACAGCAACTTCAAAGACATCCTTTACTTTGCCTGGATTCTATTTAACTCTCACCAATAGAAAATAGTAGCTGGGCTGTCAGAAAAGGTAAACTGGCAAAAATGCTCTGAAGCCAGGAGGAATCTGTCAGTTTTCACCTGAAAAAGAAGCAGCTTTTGATCTCTAGTCTCTCCGTTACCCATGAGTACACAGGGTAAAGGAATTATGCATTTTGTGCCTAATGGCTCAGTGCTATTTATAACAAGGATTTCCAGGAAGAAAAATAATCCATTTTCCATAACTCTAGGAAGCTCTGCTCACTGTTGAACTGGGATAGCCCAATTTATTTTCACTCTTGCCTAATTTTATGTATTTTACTAATCCTTCCTAATTTAAATTTATTTCAGGCTAACAATGGAATTATATTATTTCAGCTGCATGGTCTTCTGCCTTTCTTTTTTGTGTTTCATTTTTCACAAGTCTTAAAGAACACATCTCTTAAAGGAGAATTCAGATGCTAGAAAAAATTCTCAATTAGGGTCTTGGCCCAAATGTGGGCTACACAGGCCCATTCTCAATGATCTAGTATAAACAGTAAACTAAATGTCACAAATGCAGCAGGATTTCAGATTACACAGACTGTGCACCTGTGAGCAGTGAAGGCGATGGACTGTTCTCTGTCTCCTCAGGACAGTGAAAAGGGCGTGCAGCAAGCTCACTGCCCTGGACTTCAAAAGGGCAGACTTTGGCCTCTTCAGGAGCTTGCTTAGTAGGTTCCATATGATATAGCTTTAAAGGGCAGGGAGGCCCAAGGCTGTTGGTTGATATTCAAGGATCTCTTACTACAAGCTCAGGAGTGTTGCATCCCAACTAGAAGGAAGTGCAGCAGGAGGGCCAGGAGATCTCCTTGGATGGATAAGGAGCTGCTGAGGAAAATTAGAAGGAAAAAAGAGGCTTATAAAAGGTGGAAACAAGGACAGGCTGCCTGGGAAGAATACAGGGATGTTGTCTGGGAAGCTAGGGACCAGGTTAGGAATGGTGAGGCACTGGAATGGATTGCCCAGGGAAGCTGTGAATGCCCCATCCTTGACGGTGTTCAAGGGCAGGTTGGACAGAGCCTTGGGTGACATGGTTTAGTGTGAGTTGTCACTGCCCATGGCAGGGGGGTTAGAACTAGATGATCTTAAGGTCCTTTCCAGCCCTAACTATTCTATGATTCTATGATTCTATGAAATAGTGAATTAACCCTTTCCTTTGATAGACAGGGATGCTGATATAAATTCCTTAATAGATAAAACATCCCCCTTATCAGTTCTTTTAATATTACTGTACACCCCAGAAACAGTTTGAGGACAAATGTCAGGGATAGCAGGTAAGTGAGATGAGACTAGATACTTGTTGGTAAAGCAGGGACAAAGGTGTTGATGTCTGAAGCATTTGAGGCAGTCCATATACATATACTAAAGAGAGTTTAGCTCTAAAATACAGGCAGACAAAAGAAACGGAGCATTGAAAAATAAGTGGACCTGAGGTGGGGTGAATGTCCCAACTCTCATATCTTGCTGACACCTTGTAAATTCTCACTGAGACAATAGATGAAAACAGTTGGTGTTTTCCATTCCCTGACAATGGATTCTTCACCCCCTACTCCTAAGGGATGGCACCCTACTGGCAAAGGAGATGTAATTTTCACCAGCAGAAGTAAATTGGACCCTGCAGCTTGCCCTTTATATGCTATATATGATTTACTTACTTAGGTTTTATTAACAAGAATAACAGTCATTACAGCTTGATAATGTTCACTGCCAAAATCAGAACATCTCACAGCAGTGGAGCTGTGGAAACACTGATCTAGAAAAATTTCATCTCTTAAGACTTACTCTACTGTTAATATTTTGACCAGAGAGACTATTTATCTAAAATTTAGGAAAGGGTTGATTGACTAAGCAATCTAATTACAATAGTAAGTGAAGCAGCAAAATAGGGTTTTTTTCCTGTGACTTCTAGGTTGCAGATGGCCTTGTACCTTTCAAAAGACAATCTGGAATTGATATTTTTCACAAAGCTCATTTCTATTCCATTCTGTATCACCCTAACTCCAGTTTTAATTGGCTTTCCATCTGCAGAATATAGACTTTTCTTCATACCCTGCCAAGCCTGGACTACGAACAACCTCCTTCATTAATGTCAGTTGCCATTCAGGGCTACAGGTGACATTGATTAATTGTCCAATTAGTTTACTTATAAGGAGGAAAAGACGCACAAAGCAACATATGTATCAGGAATGTCTAATGTACAATAGACATGTGGGCAAATAAGAATATAAAGACTTTTGCAAATCAGTAAAAACAGAGGAGATTTAAGGGGTTTTATATTTACTTTTTTGTACATCACTTGGAAAGTACAAAAAGAAATTACAACAGACCTCTGCAGCCACTTTAGAACAGTTTGTGGAAAATGTTTTAAGCATTGCTTGTTTGTGAAAAATCTCACCACAACAATAGAAAACGTATATTTTAAAATTATTTTTGAGTTAAAAGCTGTAATGGAGATGCTTAATTTTGGAGCCTTATTATTTTATTTTTTTTCTTTACATTTTGGTCATCTTTATGTCTTTTTAAAGATTGTGATGCTTCTTTAGTAACCCTGCAGGAAATAGAGAATCTGTGATTTTCTCTATTTTGTTGATAATTATAAACAGGAGGTAGTCCTAGCTCAGAGATTTGTTTGTGTCGAGCTGGGTTTTTTTAAACTTTGATAGCAAAAGCAAAGCTATTATCCATGGTAAGAAAATGCCACCTAAGACGAATCTAAAATTCTTCCAATTAACTAAAGTAATTAGAAATTGGAAAATCTCCAGTGAACTCCTCATACTCAATCTAAAGTGAAAAACAAGCAGAGAAGCTAGTGATGCTCAAAAAGGTGCAAAGAAACAGAACTGACAGTGCCCACTGACAAGAAGAACATACAGATGTGTTTCTGGCACTATCTGCTATGCGGAGAGCTCTACATTTCCCCATATGGCACAGCAATAACTGTAGTATCAAATGTTTACACTGCTAAACACTTGACACACCATGTTTTTAAAGCAACGCACTGTGCACATCATCATGGTTCAGCCTTGCGTAACTCATGCAGAACACACTGCTCAGAAGTGAATAATGCAATAATAACTACATGCACAGTGTCACCTACGAGAGTTTGTATGGTTCAGACTTCTGGCAGCTTCAGTGAGTGGGGATGTGAAAAAGCTGTGGCAGGACCCCTCAGCCTCACTTCAGCTTAGGACCATATCAGCAGGCCATTTCACAGTGCTTACACCCACATCAGGAAAAGTTAAAAAAACATGCTGCCACCTGTAATTCAGCTGAGAGTAGAGGAGGAGCTGCAGATCTGGCTTACCTCCTGAGTCACAAACTAATCTCTAAACAAGTAACCCATCTCATCCCAGAGGCAGTTTCCACCATAGCAGCTTCCCACAGATGCATCCTACTTGTACTCCCTTTGAATCACCCTTTTGTGTTCTTAGAGCATTCTAAAGCTGACAGTAGTGCTGAGTCAGGGCTCACTCACTTCAACTGCATTAGCTCAAAATCTGCGAGTCATATTTCCACTGACATTTGGTCTGTGTGGAGCCCAGTCCTAGGAAATGCAAAATGTCTCCCTCTCTTAAACTTCTGGAGCCCAGAATGCTCAGCAGTTCCAAGGATATGTTCTGAAAGTTATACTGCCAACTGTCTAGCTGTTAACTATGTACATATAAGTATATATATGTATATATGAAAAAATAAAAGGAGCTACATTTAAAACCAGTGCAGTCACTATGACAAATTATTTGGTAGGAAGAGTCTGAAATTGCTTGAATGTACTAAGTTTGCTTTTAAATCGGTAAACTGGCCAGCGAATTAATAGGAAGGGAAATTGTCTGTCTTTCAAATGTATTGCCCATTTATGTCAGAGCTATGAATATCATTAGTAGAATGATTTATAGTGTATAGAAAGGTAAAATGGAAAATCAAATCAAGAAAAAATGAGAAAATTCACTGCAATTTGCAGAGTACGTTGTGTTGGTTTTATACAGCCTTTTTATTCTCTGATTTAAAATTCAAAAGTATATTTTAACATGTAATTGAATTGCTAGTATATTTGATTATTTGATGTCTACATCCTCACCAAGAACACTTACATGTAATTGTTGTACTGCAAAAGGTCGTTGAAAGCATCATCTGATACTCTTCACAAGCACAGAGATAATTGTGTTAGGCTCAAATCAACCATGACATGATAATATTTGATCAAAATTATAACCATTCCCCTTTTAAAAGATTATGCAAAGATGATAATTTTTTCTTGCTACGATTCATGAGCATTTTAGATTAAATTTCCTATAATCTAAACATTTGTTAGGAACAGTTTTCTTAATAATTTAGATTGAAATCTTGACTGTAGTCTAAGGAATTTGTTGAGCATCTAAGTTTTCAATAAAACAAAGTATCCAAAAATGGGATCTAAGAAATTTTACTTGTGTGGTTGGTGATTTGAGAAAATACACCCTTGAGCACGTAAAAACTTCTGCCTTTAAATCATCTTATTCTGGGCTGAAGGAAGAGCCCTTTTCAGATTCATGTGCTTCAGCCTTCTTCAGTAAGTAGTCTAATCTGCTCTTCGTCATAATGATCTGGGTAGATCTTGCTCTTTTCCCTTAAAATGTGAATGCTGAAAAGGGGGTGGACACGATAGATGAGTAGTGGTTAGAGTGCCTTTAACACGTCTTGATGCAGTATCTTGTAAGTGTAAAGCATGGTAAAGAAACATAGCAAGGTGACAGATTAACTAGCTGAATTTTAAGTTAAAACACTGCATTAAACAAAAGCAATTGTTTAAAGTTCAAACCAGAGCTTCTTGGACATACAAAGCCTTTTAGGGTATAGTAGTATTAATGATCAGCATTTATTCCGTGGTCATTCACATCAACAAAAAACCCTTTAAATACTAAAATGTGAAGTCTGAGAAGCCAAGCAGGTTATATTTGTATATATACATATGTATACAAATACATATGCACATATCAAAAAGCACAGACAGATGTACATGTAAAACAATGTACTTTGAAAGTAAATGGAAAACTGGTCACACATACAGATAAAAAAAATATAGAGAGTGATTTTGTGTGGGGAAATGCCCCTGTTTGAAAAGAACTTTTATTAAGTAAGGTTTTAGGGAAACCACTGCAGAGTTTATCCGGTTTAACTAGTACATTTTAGAGCTCTACTCTGCACAGTCAAACTAAAAATGAGAACAATTCACTTGTCAAGTGAAGGGCCCTTGAGTACCCTTTCTGAACTTTATATACTATGCTTTGATCCTAAATATAAGCGAAAAACACTGACTATAGGGTTCTAGAACTCAAGGGAAACTTTCTAAGTATCACAAGAACTTGAGTGCATGAATGGGAAATTCCTCCCTGTACCTGGGGAGGAATAATCCCAGGCACCAGCATAATCTGGGAGTTGACCAGCTGGAAAGGATTTGGGTGTTCTAATGGAAAACAAGTTTACCATGAGCCAGCAACATGCCCTTGTAGCAGGAAAGCAAGCAGCCTCCTGGGCTGCAATGGGAAGAGAATTCCCAAGCAAGTTGAGGGAGGTGATCTTTCCCCTTTATGCAGTGCTGGTGAGGCCACACCTGAAGAACTGTGTCCAGTTCTGGGCTGCTCGCTACAAAAGAGACATGAAGAGAGTCCAACAAAGGGCCACTGACATGTTTAAAGGACTGGAATATCTCTCCTGTGAGGAAAGTCTGAGAGATCTGGAACTGTTCAGCCTGAAATGGAGAAAGCTTAGGGGAATCTTGTTGATGTGTGTAAATACATAATGAGAGGGACTTAACAGGGCAGAGCTGGACTGTTCTCGAAGGAATTCAGTGACAAGAGACAATGGGCACAAATTGAAACAGGAAAATTCATTTGTCAGCACTGGAGTAACTGTTGTGTTATCATCATTCTTAGAGGTACTCAAGACCCAGATGGGGATTGTCCTGAGCAACCTGCCGTGGGTGACCTTCCTTTGAGCAGGGCTCTCAGGAGTGAATGATTTTCACAGGCACTTTCCAGCCTCAGCTATTTGATGAATCTGTGGTTCTATGAAGTGAACAGAAATCTAATGATTAAGGTCTTTAAATGAAGCAGACACAGGAATACCAAACTCCTCTAGATGAAAGTTAAAGCTAAATGAAGTCAGACCAAAACTGAAGCATGTTTCTATTTCAGTTGTAATGAGAAGATAGTCTGTGTTGTACACGCAGCCAGAGGAAGCAAACACAGTTGGCTTTTCTGGCCAAGCTGTTTCTGATGGGCTTCTACTCAGCATGAGGAGCAAACACAGCACTTCAGTCAATAACAGATAGCCCTCTGCTTCTCCTCCCCCCTGCCATGAATCCACAGAGGAAATTCAGTGAATGTAATTAAAAGATGTAAATTAAAAATAACATTTATGGTTCATTAAAAATCACTTATGTTGACATCTAAGCCTGAATGTGGCCAAATATCCTCTGAATTCCAAGCTGTTTAAAACTCATTTTGTTCTCAACTTCCTTATCTGTAATGTTTTAATGACATGGGGTAAGAACAGAAAAAGAAATATGAGCATCATCTGTCTACTACTTCCCCTCCAAGTCTTGGTAGATCTTATTTTCGTGGCATGAGTGAGAGAATAGCACCTATACCAGTTGTCAGAGTTGCCTGCTCTACACATGCTGTACAGCCAAAACACACCATTGTAGTACTTTTTTTTTTCTCCCAGCATTTTTTTAGCAGCTGGGGTATTTCTACACTATACTGCTGCAGTAAGTAGCACTGAAACTCTCTCTGGTTTTAGAGTTCTTCAGAGAACTATATGAACTGGAGGTGGTTAGTTACTTTTATATTTGTTGACTGACATTTTTCTTGTACTTATTCCTTGTGGTAATGTGGCTGATTAAATACAGGGTCCGAGCCTCAAATGCTATAAATCAGTACTGCAAAAGTGATCTAGCTCAGAATTTCTGGTTAGAGCACCAAGAGTCCTGAAGTCATACTTTTCTTTGACATATTACACCAATGTAGCCACTGAAATCAGCGAAGTTGCCTCTTATTTATAGCATTGTAACACCAAAATTTGTTCTGTTATTTATAAAACCTGTTTTGGATTGATGGATCCCATATGTGATGAAAGGTTAGTTTTCCTTCTGGGGAAAAAAAAAAAGAAGAAGACAAGGATATTTATGCATAACACCTGCAGCTGAATGCAGTATACTGGCTGTTAAAAAAGCTTTTCAATTGGTCAATTAATTTTACTACTAGCAAATAAAAAATAGAGAGAGGAATAAAAATATTGCAGGGATATATTTTTATAAATGTAATATCTATTTTGTAAAAAAATGAGAATGACAGTGTGCTTCACACAGTGCTGGCCTTTTTTTCCAGTGTGTCAATGACCTTCTTGAATTATCAGCTTCAGCTTTGCCACCAGTCTTTAAGAACACTGAGTCATTAATGATTCAGAACTGGTGTGTTAATGGAATATTCACACTTTTTAAATAACCCAAACAGGTACTAAACAAAAGCGGATAGTCCTCTAATGAGAAGCTACCAAGTAGTTTGAGCTGTGTGTTTTACATTTCTAGCTTGGCAGTGGTCAAGTTCCAATCCAAAAATAAGCCAGTAATCATTCCCCATGGACCCCTATACCCCAGCCTATACCAGGCAGTGAGGCCCAGGGGCATCTCACTGCCTTAAAGGAGAGACTGTTCATGGCATCATATAATTTTAATACAGCATCACAGACTTTACATTGATATGTACATATAGATTTACATATAGATATAATATAGATTGGTTTTATATTTATTAATATTTCACTATCATATGTTTATATATAATATACTGTTAATTTGAGGGAGGGAAGGAAGGAAGGAAGGAAGTCATAAAGCTACGGTGAGGATTTTGAAAGAAACTTCACTGTAAATGCTGTTATTTATTCTGATTTCTCTGAACTAAGCATTCAACTAGGAAATGGCAGCAGACTCAGAATCAATATTTCTGTGAATACAAAATTGCGTGACATATTATTTGTGAGTAAGATAGATGAGATATTTGTTGAGAGATAGCATTTAAAATTAAGGACCAGAAGTGATTATTTTTTTTAATTGAAAAAATGCTATGAAGCTTGTTGCAACCAAATTGTATACCCGGATTAACTGATCCTAATAATCGCGAGATAATTGCATAGAAGATAAGTGGTATATAAAAATATAATTTTAATTGTAGTCTGTTCTCCTTGAGTTAGTTGATAGTAAATGACGTTTTGATACATTCATTTTTTTATACAATATTTCAAATTTTCTCTCACTGGGAGAGGGTGCCTGGTGCCTATTATCTAAATCTTCTCATTATTTTCCAAAGCATACAACTGAGGAACAAAAATTTTTACGCTGTTTGGTCAGAATGGGAGAATAGTGTTTAAAAATGTACCCTAAAAAAAACATTTAGTATGAGCTGCCATCATCTCCCATGTATATTTTCCTATCAAGCTCAAATTAAGGCTTTTTCATGTTTTTGGAGTTCTGCACATACCCTCATGTGCTTTATAGGTCAGGCTTTGCAATAACACCATCACCCTGGGACAAGACAGAAGAACACTGGCAGAAGACAAATTTAATCCATGTTTAGTCACCTCCAGTTCTGAGATGTGCTGACACTGCTCTAAGATTAGCATGTGCACCTGCTAAAGCCATAGGGAGTGGACATGTCACCTTGCATCATGAGTTACCTTTGTCCTGCTGTGAACTCTGCATGAACTCTGACACTGATATAAATGTTAGTAAAATATTAACAGTATATTATATATACACATATTAATATATTGATAGTGAAATATTAATATATAAATATTACGCATTATAGTATGTCCACTTTAATCTAAAGTCTGTGATGCTGTAAGTGAGCAGACAAGAAAATAAATACACTGGCCCAGGAATATTGAAAAAGTGGGGGAAAGCAAGAAGAAACAACCACTAGAGGAAAAGAAACACATTAGCTTTGTTGAAAGGACTTTTGAGCTGCCAGACTCAAAAGCCTGTTGAAAATATCCACGTAAACATCAAGAGGATATTAAATTTTTCGTCCTATTCAATCAATATCTTGCAATTACGAGGTTTAGTCTAACTACCTAGGCTGCCTAGACGCTGGTTATGATTTATTTTGCTTATATTTAGTTACTTTGATTTTCTCTCCACTTTCCATTGCTTATGTCAAATAAACTCTGTTTTATTTAATCTAACATTGCTGCCTGTTTAATGAAGAACGTCCATGGGCAGGAGGTTGCTGAGAAAGGATAGCTGCTCTGGGATTACGGGAGAGGCTGGACATGGATAGCGGGTGCCAGGGGATGGCAACTGGCTGTGCCGACAGGGAGCTACCACAGGTGGGCTGGAGGAAGAAGGGAAAACTCTTCTGGAAGAAAGCAGACTCAGACTCACAGAGTTCTTTGTCCATAAACTGATGTGCTGAAAAATTCAGACCTCAGAGGAGTTCAATTCATCACTAGGATTGAGTTTGGCCCCAGCTGTAAGCAGATCCAGGCACAAAACACAAATAGAAATAAATAACTTTCCCTTCACATTAAAGGGAAAGAAAAGAAAAAAAAATAAAGTTTCCATGATTCACATACTGCTGCTACTTTTCAGGGCTGCTGCAAACTATTACTAAGATAAATCAGTGTGGCTGTTATGTGGAAAGGAAGCATAAACCTTGATTATAAGCATTAAGCCCCAAATTTTCATGGAACAAGGGTTTTGAAAGTGTTTTGCCTAAGCACTGATTTTGCAGTGTAATTCTTTTTCTCTCACTTTGCTGCTCTGTTCTTTAGTGTCTGTGCGATCACGACGACTTTCATAGTAGAACCTTGCAGAAACAAGAGCCCTTATTCCAGATTAAGGCTTCGGTGTGCTTCAGTGAGTAAATGAGGTCCTGACCATATTAATTACATTCACTGGGAAGCTCAACATGCTACCTATGTCTCTGTAATTATTCAGTATGCTGAATGTTATCGTAGCAGCCATGTGGATCCATTATCATTTTGCTCCTCTAAATGCTGCTGATTAGCATAACTGCAACTCATGCTCCCAAGGAATAAGAGAAATAATAGAGTTTAATTCCTCATCTTTTTTTCAATTTTTCATGCTCCCTATTGATAGGCTGCTTCTCTCATAACCATTTACTAGCTTGTGCATGAGTCTCCACGCCTAATTCTTACGCTTTGTACATTACTTGTACAAAAAGTTAAAACCCCGTATAGAAGAAAAAGATAGTCAAATTACCTTGCAAATATTATTTATCTTCAAAAAGATCTCTGCCATTTGGGCATATTTGCAAAGTAATATTAATGCTTTGTGCTTTGTAAAGATTGTACAGAAAGGCAAAGAAACAAGCCCAAACAAAGGAGAAAAACTCAGGAAAACGGGGTTTGACAGAGGTATTAATGCTATGGATAGACAGCTTACTGCTTCTTCATTTTTTTTACTCCTTGTTCACAATGCCTGATTAGTCCCTGACACATATTATATGGCTTCAGTTATTGACAGCCTCAATGACTGGCATTTTCAGTCAGGAGACTAATGAATAGCAGAAATGAATAATGCTTTACATGTATGGTCATCCTTATTAGGATTGCTGGCAGGAGTACCAAAAAGAAGTCAGACATACCAGAAATATTCAAGCAAACACAAAAACCTACCCATCTAAATATTCAGGGAAAGGGAATAACAACAGAACATGAAAACTGAAGTGACTGATGTGCTCACAAACACTGCTTTGCAGTTTTCATGAGATTAGATTCAAATCCATTCACTTTACCTGGCATCACCATGTAGCTACATTTTGAATGAGGTGTTTTATGCTTGAATCTTTTGCATTAAACAGTGCTTCAATTAATCTTATTTGTTACTGTAAGAATTAATTTGAAATTATTCTCACCCAGCCATAGTATTATTGAAACACCCAAGACAGAAATCCAAAAACATTGTCTATGTAGGTTTGCTAGAAAGTCCCTTTTGTCACTTGCTGTTCAGATGCAGCTACAAATGTAATGAGAACAAGGAATTGTTGAGGGTCAGCCTTTCCATTTAATTAAAGATTTTGCAGTGTGAGGACCAAAATTTCTCCTAATGTAAACAGCTGTAAATCATTGGTTTGGCTTTGGTGATTACTGCCAAATTTATCCATCTCCAGCAGGTAAGATAGAAACATAAAAACAAAAATAAATAAATAAATAAATAAATCACTGTTACATAGAACTGCTAGCAGAATTGAAATTGAAATTCTAGTTTTGAACTCAGATATCTAGTGAGGCTATATAGAATGCCTATATGTACAGAGAGTATGTGTATGTACTATAAAGCATCTTCCATTTGTATGTACATTTATCTTATTTTGTTGAAGTTATCTTTTATTCTCAAGGTAATGAGAAAAATTCTTCCTAAAAATAGCAGTTATTGTAAAAAATGAAAATCAAGATAGCACACTGCTGCTTTTAAAAGAAGTAAATTAATGAAAAAAGAAGTATCTTGGCTAAGAACTATTTTTGAGAAATGCTGAAAATGAAACCTCAATAGGACATTCATTCCTTTCATCTCTTCTATGACTTTTTCTTCTGGTCTACCTTATTTTACATATATTTCTTTGATGAACTTCAACTTGGGCTATTCGCAATATAGATCTGTTTCTAATAGCACTATGAGGACACAAGTCCAAATTTTAATTAAAGTTCAACCAAGCCTCCTGCCTAAAACACATGATAGTTAAAATCATTGCTGGTTTTATCTTCCCTTTGGGAAGCATACTGAGTTTTAAGGACACTGGTCATTTCATGTTCACCCAGAATCTTCACAGCCTTTTGTCCCACAAGGCAAATCACATTTGGTTAAACTGAGGCTGAAAATTCTGGAGTTGAATCTGGCAAGGGACATGAAGGACAACGTGAAGGGCTTCTACTGGTCTACCAGCAGAACAGAAAGAGAAGGGGACTTATGGGCTTGCTGCTAAATGGCACTGGGGACCTGTGACAAGGAACATATGCCTGATGGGGGCAGGGAGAAAAGAAGACACCACCAGGCTGGTTTTAGTGGTGTCCACTGACAGGGCAGGAGGCAATGGACACAAACTAAAACACAGGAAATTTCATCTAACAGAATGTTTCAAGTCTGAGGGTGGTTAAGTACTTGAACTGGTTTCCCAAAAAGGCTATGAAGTCTGCTTCCTTGGAGATACTCCAACACAGACTGGAAACAGTCCTGAGCAACTTGCTCTAGCTGATCCTGCTTTGAGCAGGGCATCAGACTGAATGGTCTCCAGCCTCAGTTTTTGCATGATTCTGTAAGGTGGCTTTCTCTCTGTTCAGCTATTAGGATTGGTCATTGGAGCAGAAAGCAAAACTACCTTGGTTTGTTAAATCCCACCTTTATAGACTGTCTTTCTCCTTGGGCAGAACTGGACTCTGGCAACACAGGTGAAAGCAAAGAGCTACAGCTCCACTGCAAAATAAACCATTCCTAGCTGTTTATATGTTAAAAGGAACATAAGCTAATTGAACTGGAGCTGGTTGAAGCTAGGCAGTCAATGCTGCTCCTCTAGTGAGAAATACTGCAAAGGAGTTGGGATCATGGCTGGTAGGATGAACACAAAGAGGCAAGAAAGTTGTCTCTACCTTTGCGTAACATCTCAAAACAAAGTTATAATCTATTTTGTAAGAAATAATCCTTCTTTTAGAGAGAGAGAAGCTACATGATCTAACAGGAATTTTCCATCTTCAGCTCCTTAATTCTTAGATAAATAATGTATTATCTGTCTTGGATAGATAGAGAATAGTCAAGGGTAGTCAGGCAAAAAAAAAATATAGAAAACAACAAATTTTTCTAAATAATTTCTTTAAATTGTATTAAAATAAAATAAATAAATATAATAAAATATCTTTTTGAGTGAAGCTTATATGACACATTTGCCTCAGGCTGTAAATGTGATAGTGGCTAAATTGCCTTCTTTCTCATTTAAGCGGTACAAAAGTAAGAACAGGAAAGATTATTCGGTACAAAAGTAGAAGTGATTTTAATATGCTTCAGCACACTTTATGCCCAATTTCTATAGATGAGCAAGTGGTCTTGAACTGATGAGAAAGAACATGACTGCTACATTAATCATTTGGAGACATACACTAATTTATAAATGCTTCTCTTCCCTTCAGGTTTCTGACAAGTTTGAGTTTTTCAAATAGAATGGAAAGTGGTAATAAAGCTACAGGGAATGTTTTTATTAAATTAATTTTAAAAGAAATATTTCCACGCCCACAGCCTTTCTTTTACATTCCCTCTGTCTATTTTTCATACATTTTGAAAAGTGTGCTTTAAAAGGTATTTATCGTCCTGGTAGTTAAGCTTTTTTCCTTTCAACGCCCTCTTGTCTGTCACTAAAATTTACAGTCCTGGTGATACTTTCTGCAGTTGAATTACAGAGATCATTCAGTTTCTTTCCCCGACATCAACTTAGAAATGAGGAAATAAGATTAAAGGTTGCTTTTCTTTTTCACCATTCTAGTCTTTTTTTTGTCCAGGTAAATGTGAAATTAAATAAACGATCTGTTTCTTATATCAATTCTACAGGTTGAGACAGTGAGACAAATGTCTTTTTGTTCATCTATACACTGCTTTAACGGGTATAAATACAAGGGAAGTGTTGAAGAGTTTTAGACCAGAATCAATGTGATGAGCTCATATCCTAATTCTAAGGGGGAGAGACTTAGGGTTTACTTATGACTGTTTTACAGAATTGAGAAAACAAGTTCCTATTCCCAAACTCAATCCCAGGACCATACAGCAGGGGACAGCCACCTGCTGGCTGAGCTGCGCTGTGCTCCTCTCTGCACATGCGCTGGTGCTTCCCCTTAGCTGCAGCAGGAGCAGCCGAAACACCCTGCCTCTTTCTTGTTATAGGGCTGGCAACAGTTCAACAGTAGCCAACACCTGAAAGCTAAGAAACAACCTGAAAAAAATGAGAGAGTATTTTTTGTACTGCCTTCTGTGCAAAAAAAACCCCCAAAAACGCAGTAAGGTGGAATAGTGAAAAGGCAAATGTGAAAGAAACCTGTGGAAGAAGGGGAATCATGGGTTAGGAAAGACAGAAGCTTTGAGGGAGACAAAGACATGGAGAAAAGGACCTATAGAAAGATGGGGAAAAGAAATGTTAAAGTTTCAGTTCTCTTATCCTGAAAACAAACTCTTCTGTCAAAATGTGTTACATCATGCTAGGGAAATGTGAAGCTTCACTGAAGATCTTAAAGAGTTGCACAAACACAGGTATGTACAAGCTCCTGGCATCGTTATCAGCCAGGAATTCTCAGTGATGGCTGTGGAACTGGAATGCTGAAAGTAAAGTGGAGTTAAAATACTCAAAGACTGCAGCAGCTTTTAGGCTTATGTGAAGTTCTAAATCCAGAGCCTTGACCCTAAATAAATTTTATTGACCTCAGAAGAATAGGCTTTGGTTTATACTTCTGGCCTTCATATCAATATCTGGAATTAATCTGGAACAGATTTTTGGTCTTTCCCTCCTTTTTCTAATATTCTTTCAAGGCTGTGCTGTTCAGACGAAAATAGAAATGCTTTTTTGGGAACACAGCCAAACTCTTCTATGGAGGGTTTGTCAGTGACAAATGTGCTTTCAGTGGTCTTCTTCCAGTTTGTGAATGGTGAGGCTTAATTTTTTTCTGCAGTATTTACCAACACCCTCCCCACATGTATTCAGTTTTATCTTCAAAACCCCTGCCAAGTAATTTTGTTCAATTTTTTGTTTTGCTAGATACTCCTTGTCCTGGGTTCAGCTTTAACAGTTATTTTTCTCCTTCTTAGCAGCTGGTGCAGTGCTGTGTTCCAACTTTAGTCTGAGAACAGTGCTGATAACGTACCAGTGTTTCAGTTGTTCAAAAGTAATGCTTACCTTGATCAAGGAGTTTTAAGACTCTCATGCTTTGCCAGTGAGCAGGGGCACAAGAAGAGAGGAGGAAGCAGAGACAGGACACCTGACACAGACTAGCCAAAGGAGTATTCCATGTCAGAGCACGTCATGCCCAGTATGTAAACTGGGAAGAGTCACCCTTCCTCCTCAGGTTGGGCTAGGTATCAATCTGTGCGTGGTGAACAGTTGTATTGTGCATCACTTGTGTTTATTGTTTTCTTCTACCTTTCCCCTTTTAGTTTTATATTCTCTCCCCTTGTTATTTCCTTACCATTATCATTATTGTTGGCAGCAGCAGTGGTTTGTGTTATACCTTAGTTACTGGACTGTTCTTATCTCAACCCATGGGAGTTACATTCTTTCGATTCTCTGTGTCCAGAGTGTGTGGAAGGAGGAAGAAGGGAGAGAGCAATCACGTGGCTGAGTGGTTCTGAGTTACTGGATGGGCTTAAACCGTGGCAGCCCTTTGTAAATTAAAAAAAAAAAGAGAAAAAGGTGGGCCTGGCAGGCCCATCCAGCTCAGTCAGTATTAACCGCAGGGTGGAGAATATAAAACTGAAAAGGCGAGGGCAACTGCCCCCGTTTATAAACTGGGCATGACGTGCTGTGGTATGGAATACCTCTTTGGCTAATTTGGGTCAAGTGTCCTGTCTCTGCTTCTTCCTGGCTTCTTGCTCCCCTGCTCACTGGCAGAGCATGAGAAACTGAAAAGTCCTTGATCACAGTAATTGCTACTTAGCAACAACTAAAACACCGGTGTGTTATCAGCGTTGTTCTCAGGCTAAATTCGAAAACACAGCACTTCACAGGCTGCTAAGAAGGAGAAAATTGACTGTTACAGCTGAACCCAGGACACTCCCTAAAATAAAACAAATTAAAAAAAAAAACAAATTTAATTTAATTGTTCGACCTGAACTGAAACCAAATAAAAGAAAAATAACAGAAATTCTGGTTCATCCCCAGAAACAACAAACAACTCAAACAATCAAAACAACAAAAAATCCACAAGCAAAAAGCCCCCAATAACCCACAACTAAGAAAACTCGTCATTTTCCTAGCTCTACCTTTTAAGCATTATCTCAAAAATGTTATCACATTGTGTTGTTGCTCTGAGCAAGACTACTGTGCTCTAATTCTGAGCATTACCATATGGTCTCAGCAACTGCTTTGGTTCCTGAGCATGGTGTACAGCAAACTCCCCACTGGACTGGTGGTATGATTTCCCACCTAGGAATGTCATTCAGTGATTTCAAAGCCTTGCTATGTACAATATCATTAACAGGAGGAATGGCATGAATCAACACCATTACAATGAACTTTGTGAGCTGGTCTCCAGAGGGACATGTTTCACAGAAGCTGAATTTCCAGCAAACCACACACTGCATCCCTAACACACACCAAGCAATGTAAAGAGAAAAATAATAAAGAAATGTTTGCATATTTTAAGTTTAATAGAACCACATTAAAAGTACATTGAATAAAGTTATTCATTCTAAAAAAACAGTGATAAATGCCATCAGGATTTCACACTTCCATTCATTTTTATGGAAGATGTTAGCAATTTTCCTATTGCATGGTGTTTTTAGTGTTAAGTCAAAGAACCCTGATTGGCTTATTATTTCAGGGAAAGCAGGCATTTGTCTCTGTGATTGCAGTAACACTGAGAGATGTCAAAGGTGTATGAGCATAATACTCACATTTACTGATGTCCAGCTCAAACATTCATTGTATGACTGCAATTTCTTTCATCTTGTAGTTCTTGAAATTACAAGTGTGAAAACACCAAGTCAGTGAAATAAGAAGGAACAATACCTGTGAAAATCAGTTTATTTAGCTGTTTTTTTGCTGCAGATATTGTAAATAGAAAAAGACATAGTCTAAGTGCTATATGAATCTCAACTACAGGAAAAAGAAAACTACCAAAGCACTTTTTTGGTAAGAGGAGGGCTTTCTTAGGTGATTTTTGTAGCATGTAAGCCCCTAGAAGAGAAGTGTTAACAATCACTTTTGCCAATACTGTTAGTGATATTGGTTATGGAGCACACTGGCAGTGCTCAAGCATTTGTAATGTTTGGTACATTTCACGTGAAACATTTCACATTTCTTCAGTCATTTATGTGATGAGCATGTTATAATATAATTTCTTTGACTCATTTTTTCTCTCTCTTTTTTTTTTTTAATTTAGTGTTTGTGCAACATCTCAGATGCAGCAGTGATTTAATATGGAAATGCCTCCATACAAAACCGTGACACAGCCAGACTAGTTTCCAGCTACGGAGAGGTACAGAGGGTATCACCCTAAAGGAAAGATTGATTTTATTTTCTCTCCCCCACTCCCTTTAAATCCATAGTCACCCGCATACTGGGATGATTGGGTGAGGATTCCCATGACAGCTACAGCTTCACAGGTGGTCACGGCAACATATTTCTGACTGCAGTCCCAGGACCAGTTGCATGTATATTTGAAATTATGCGCTACAATAAGTCATTGTTTGTCTTCCCTCTTGCCAAGAAATGCTGGCACATTTCTATAATTTGTAAATTATTTTCAAAATACTTCACCTTCCTTCAGTGCTCGAATTCCCTTTTCAGACAGGCTAATATTTATGTGGCTTGTTTGTTTATTTGTTTTTCACTTACACCCATTTTAAAATGGCTTCTGTTACCTTAGCATTTTTTGTGAAGCTATGATTCCTTTTTAACTCACTTTATGGTGCTATCATTTTGCAGGAATATTTTCTCCGATTCATGTAGTTGCTATTCCCTTTGTTTCCTCATACTTAATATTCTATGTGCAGATATTATCAGTGGTACAATCTGTGCCAGTCAAGCACTACAGTGAGGACATACATAGATGTCAGTCATTTAAAATGAACATCTCTCTATATAAAATGACAACTGATGAAGAACACAAATGAAGCAGATGATACCCAAAAAAGTGAAGACAAACTTGAGTCAAGACTAGCTGTGCTCTGAAATTATTTTAAGGATGAAAGATAAGGTGTGAAATAAAGAAAAAAATTGTACATGTGCATGTATGTAAATTTATGCCAATTTTATATATACATATATATGTGTGTATATATCTATATATGAGATATTTAAAAAAGAGAGGGCAATGTTCCTGGATTACAATGAAATGTTTATATTTTACATAGACTAAATGTAATAAAGTACCTCCTAAGTCTGAATGGGTTAGACTTTGCTGCTGAAATGCTGTTAGGCTTAAAACCAGCAATTTTAACACAGGGAATGGATTTCATGCTGTGTTCTGGTACATCAGGGACAGCTACCTATAGCTATTACTGGTTGAAAGGAAGATAAACATTCCTGTTTTCTAAACAGGAATCCCTGCCTATGGTGAAGTAGGATTCCCAGCTTCACTTGAAAAGAAAGTACCAGCGTCTGGCAGATCTGGGGAGAGATGATTTCAGTGGAAACTGCCAAATCTGGGGGAGGAAGGATAGGAATTTGACCCCATCTTATTTGAAAGATTTGATTTTAAAGTAACTGATGACAAATTTATAATTCAGCAATTCCTTTAACAACACCCCATAGCTTGCTTTTAAGCCTATGCTTTCCCCTTTAGCAGTCCTATGCTGAGTCTGTGATTAGCTTTGCATTACTTTTCTGTCCTTAAGATTTGGTTTGCTTCTTAGTCCTGTACAATCTGAGTTTTCAAATGCCAAAGGTTCCGAACTTCCAAAGGTTGATGAAAATTTTTTGAATTCCTTTCTAAGTATCAAATAAAGTTCCTTAGGTTCGGCTGTGTCAAATATTATTCCTTCCTTTTATAGAAGAATCACTTGGAAGGAGGAAAGTCCTTGACAGGAATCTTGTGGAGGAAAGAAAATTTTATCAGAAAATAAAAACAAAGCTGAGGACATAAGGGGAGATGATTTAATCACATATGCAGTTGCATGATAAGAAAGTAAAGCCCATACTGTGGCAGGCAGCACTAGAAAAAAATTGGGATGTCTTCTACAATATTAAATATTTGGATTATATTTAATAGAAAGGCAGAACACCTTCAAAGTGGTGCAAATATGTTTTTCAGGTGGTAAAGCCCATAGCAGTAAAATCTAGAAAGGAAAACACTGCGCTATTTACTTCTTGGTATGTCTTCTGTAGTCAGTTCCCAGTCCTTGCAGAAAACCAGGAGCATTGATTTTCCAGAGCAACAGATTGCCTTAAATCTGTGCTGATTTGAAAGGATCCAGAAAATAAGTTATTTCACTAGCTACATGGATAGCTACGTGCCTCTTTTTTTGCTTCTTCCCAGACTCTCTCCTTTCTGGTGAAATCACTATAAGCAGAATTCAAAGGGATTCAGATATTGGACAGTTCTCAGCTCATCTACAAGAAGAGCCCTGGACTGGGAGAAAAGCAAAGAGCCACAGGCAAATCTGTGGGCAGACCAATCAGGAAAAGGCTTAGGGAAACAACTGCCAGGAAATCAGTCTTTTGGGGCCTATCACCATTTCATGTTATTTAAAGCAGAGCTGGCTTATTCAGAAGTCTTAATTGCTGTGGCAAATGAAAATAGCGGTAGATGAATCAATTCAAACTCTACTCTGTATTCCATGTAAAAGTATCTTTTATTAGTTTGGGGAGCATGGAAGGAAGCAGTCTTCACCCTGTAAGCGATTATTGTCACAGCTCTTGTTTACTATTTTCATTTCTCAACTTTTTATTCAAACCCATTTTATAGCTTTATAAAGTTTGATGAAACTGTATTTGGTGCTTTATCTAAATATTGATCATCATGCTTATAGGGAAATTACTATGCTTTCAGCTTGAACTGCAGGAAGTAATAAATTAAACATATAAAAAAAAAAAACCTCTCTTGCTGAAAATCTCATTTCATTTTGTAATCTATAATCCATAACTTTTCTACAATTAATTTACCTAAATCTGCCCAGTATTTTTATCTAGAGTGTTACTAAAGCTCGATTCAAGTTATGCATTTTTTAGTGAATGAGCAAAATAGCAGTAGCTATTATTATACATTAATCTGATTGGAAAGAGGTGAGGAGAGCTATGCCTATTTACATGAAACTCAAGCCTGATATAACTCAGAGAAAATGGATTTGACATTTTTAGTTTAGTAACTAATGTCAGGACCCATTTCATTTTGTCAAAGCCTTATTCCTGTCAGTCTCCATCCCACGGCTTTGTTCTTAAATTTTTGTTCATGTCTGTGGTTCATTGAGAAAGCATCACTCATAAGCAAAAAGTAATTTTGAGTACTGTTGACCTGGGCTTGTTTTCTTTATGTCTTCACAGTGAAGGATGGGTGAGAAATGGTATTCAGAATCACAGAAACACAGTATTACATCAGTATTTTTCACTGAGCTCATCTGGCTTAAAAATACGGAGTTTTATTTTGCTATAATTTGCCTGTATCTGAACAAGCTTCTGTTAGGAATGTAAGGGACGTGTTTGACTCTTCAATAAAACCAAATAAATTTCACAAATATTTTCTTCAGTTGAGCACTGTTTTTCAACCTTGGCTTTATTAGAAACTTCAAAGAAGAAATGTGGGAATTACCCATCTGCAATATCCCTGCTGCATTTCAGTCCCTAGAGAATTCAGTGTGTAAGCTGGAGTAAGCGTTTTCTCATTACCTTTGTAGATCCTTTAATTCTGAACTTTTAGTGCAAATGTACACCACTGGTAAGGTCACTGTTTTATTAAATAGTTCAGTGATGCGATTTAAGCTTTTGCACAATCCAGGGCTAACTGCGTGAAGAACATGGCATGTCCTTTGCACATAAATTGGGATGCTTAAATATCTGTGCTGTTGACTGTTTAAAGCAATAAACTGGCACTATCTATAATCAACACGAGCAGTGGACAAAAAAAAAGCCTTCTGAAAGATTTTTTTCTCCAAGTTTGTTTAAGCATTAAGATAAAAATCTGCTTAGGGAGGCTGATGCAAACTCTTTTACTAACCTGACTATAAATTGTTTAAATTTAGAATTGGACTACTCTTCTAGGTATTTTCTGTCACATATAAAAATAATATCAATTGGCTCATTTGCACTTTACAAAGCTTCATCTGTTCTACTAATAAATGTTATAAATTATTTAGGGCAAAACTGAGTATATAGACTTGTGTGTTTTCCCCTTGGGAAAGAATAAACTGTTTTTCTTACCTCCCTCTTTCCTCGCTGCAGATATTGTTATGCAGCAAATATTTCACTCAAAATCAAAAAGAAAGCAAACCAAGCAATTTTAAATAGCAGATAGACATATGATTTGTGTTTCCATTCATGGATTGGACCAGCAATTTAGGTGAATCTAACATCTTTGAAGTCCTCTCAGCATTGTTACCCACTTTTGCAGACTCATAAAGCTAAAAGGGACCAGAGAAGATTTTCTAGACTGACCTCCCACATATCAGCAGCTGTTGTATTTCAGTAGAACCCAGCAATGCATGGCCTGCGCTGGGTAACACAGACAATTCTGAGCAGCATTCATCTTCTGACATCAAGAGACAGCAGCTCATTTCTTCACCACTTTGTCCCCCTAGTTAACCACCCTGACTGTTAAAAAATAATATCTTATTCCTAATATTATTTTTTTTAACTGCTAGGCATAATTTCTTGTTTCTGTTTTTACTAAAGAACCCTTTGTATATTCTTCCCCTGAAGGGACCATATTTGCACTACTTATGTTGTCTTTTAGTAATCTTCTTAGTTAACTAAGCAGAGTGAGTTCTCTCAGGCATTTGTGAACCATTTTCCACATTCTCCCATACAGCTCCAATTTTTCAGCAAACCTCAAAATAGTATTTTCCTGTGGAGATTTAGTTTAGTGAACCAAGCTCTGGGAATCAAACCAAAAGGTGGTCGTCAGTCCCACAGACTTTGAGTCCTAGGACAAGTAAAAGAGAGGGATGCAAATGCAGAGAAGAATCGCAAGAACTCAGTGGGATGCCAGAGCAAACATGACAAGCAGTTATCTCAGCACACCCAGAGATTAACTGTTGACAAGTTTTTTGTAGACATCATGGCAAAGGAGAGCTTTAATGAGGGATTTGAAGGTAGATAATGATGTAGCTTCACAGATGTTTACAGGGAGCTTCACCCAAGCATAAATAATTAGCATTGATAATACTATCTTCAGTGGGCGTGGAGGTTTTAACGGGTGTTTGAATGAGCTCACTTGGGTACCCTAGGCAGCAAACAGACAATAGTGTGACATTATACTGCTGCAAACATACCCAGCTTCTCCACACAGCTAATTAGCCCAAGCTGCAGTATCGCATTACGCTGTTGTCAGTACTTCACAGCGTTAATAAGAGGTAGCAAAGCTATCTCTGCATGGCAGTATGCTGATGCTGTGCAGATACTCCCTGAAATGCCTGTAGAGCTTATGGATAGTGAAATACAGTAGGATTTTTTTATTTACTTTCTTCTGCATCTGGAATTTTCTTGATAATACATTTCCTTTTCTGGGTCATATTTAAGAATGGGAAATAGCATATTGATTTTGTCATGCCAGTGAAGAAATGTGAACCTGTCAATGTCTATGGTCACTCCATCCAGCAGGCTGATCCTCCATTTCTCTGTAATGTGCTGAAAAAAATACTTTTATTGGAGGACCAAAAAAAAAAAAAGTTGGACAGTTAGTCAACACTCAGTCTGGCTGTAACAGTTCAACAATATGTAATAAAATTGCTTTTTCTCTTCACTCAGTTGTTCCCTTCCAGTCTGAAACTAAACCATTTTAGCAGCAAGCTCTGGCCAGCTACAAAGTCACAATCAGTTCAATCCAGTATTAAAATCTTAAGCAAATATGATTTTAAACTACCTTGTGAGAATTTCCTTACTAAGGAAATGTTCTGCATTTTGGATTGGTCTGGATTCAGTCTACGTCTTTATGTCCAGATATTATGGCTCAACACTCAGTCAGCCAATTATGAACTATATTGAAATTCAGCCACCAAACAGCACAGAAATTCAGAAAAATTCACATAAAGCCCTGGGTCCCTTGTTGCAGCTTGGATACCTCCCTGATTTCTACATAAAAACATGATATTTCAAAAATCACTGTGGTCGTTATTGTGTCTGAATAGCTTTTTTGAGCTGTTTTGCTATCTCTGCAAACAAGAAGAAATCTTAGGTTTTATCCCTAGAGGATTACTCTTTGTATTCATGCTATTTTATCCCTAGAGGGTTACTCTTTGTATTCATGTTATTTTCAAACCTGAGCTCAGGGCCTCCTGAGAGCTCCTCAGTGTTGCCACTTGGATGAAGGATGAAGGACTGGGCCTGAATCCACTGTAGGAAGAGAAGAGGCAAAGGGAGGCCCCTGTTATGGCTGGTGTACTGCTTTGGTGCCACAGAGGAGCGAAACGTATTGCTTCTGGAATACCCTCCCTTCCTTGCAACTATTCCAAACATCACAGTACCTCTTCAAATGGCAATATCTACTATATGTACGATTTCTAGCAGTCCGTCAGAAACAGTCAAGAAATGAACTGTAGCTGCACCTCAGAAGGCTGCCGGTCCTGGGCAAGTCACTGATTTGTCTACACTTTCAGATAGCTCAGCATATATTTGTATGGCATGAAAATGCTATCTTTTATCTATGTCACTAAATCTTTAATCAGAGTCAAATCTGAATTTAGGGAGATAAGAGGAAATACCAGCAGCATTAATGTGAAAGGCACACTTTCAAGCCTTCAAGTGGAGGTTTGATTTATTGGAAATTCAGGACTGAACGGTCAGTAGGGATTTTCCAAGGTAGATATTCCTCACATATACATTAGAATTTGTTTTTTGGATTGAAATCCAATGTCTTTTTCCTCAAAGAAAGCACCTTTACCATTTGGTCTGATAGTGGGTATTTTTAGCTCCTGGATCTCATTAGCCTACATGGCTTTTGTAAGATAGTGGATTAGAACCAACAGAGGCAGAAAAGGCAGCCACGTGCAGCTTTTTGAGGACGACAGCACAAACTAGTGAACTATTTCAGTCTTAATGCAGTCTAAAGCCGGATGGAGGTTCTGAGCATGAGAAAAAAAGAAAATAAGTGACTTTACCCATCTTAACTTTTTTAGCTGTGAAAATTAGATGCTTACTTTTTGGCTAAATCCTCTCTCTAACTCAAAAATAACCACTGTAACCACATTATTTTGTCCTTATCTTCTGAGATGTAGAGGCTGATGAAAGATAAGGTAAGTAATATGACTGGCCAATGCATGGTCTTGATTTTCATAAAATAATTAGAGCAAGATATTAAAGTATAAAGAATGCTACTCATCAGTAAGAATGATATAATAATTGTCTCTCTGCTTGACTGTGACATTAATCCATAGATTGATTTCAAGGACAAAATAAACAGCTATCTTTACAGTATCTTTGGTCATCGGCTCCTTCTAACATATCTTTCCCTGGGGAGAATTTTCTTAGCTGATATTGCCTCATTATACTTCACAGTCTTGCCTCTTAGCAGATTGTCATCTATTTAAATAAAGATCTACTACCTATTTAAATGAATGGTCATTGTTCCATATCTGCTGATAGAAGGAAACAGTAGAGAAAAAGCTCTGGACTTCCTCCATCTAATTAATAAACTTAAAGGATGCTTTTAGAGTTTGGCTTTTGCCAGACCATCTAACTTCAGCCCCGCTGTCACAAAACTCTTTCTTTTCAGTGTAAATACTGCTGATTAAGGAAATAAAAACTTGTCTACTGATCCACTGAATATTTTCCAGATCCTTTCCCTCTGTCCCTTCATCCATCATTTTTTGAAGTGACAAAACTGCTCACCATCTCATCTGTTACATACAGTACTTACCAATGGAAACTTCCCACAAATCAGACTGAACTTGAAGAACATGGGCACTAATGAAAAGAAAATATAGAGAAAACTCTAAAATTGAGAGCTGAGCTAGGGAATTGTATCTCCCTAGTTTTAACCAGCTCAGAAGGCTGTTTTCTTTTATTTACTTCTTGAAAATACTTTACACTGGCTGTACTTTGTTTTCCAGCTGTCAGAGTTAGAAACAAATCTAGTTTATCCCTGGCATTTTTGTACTTTTCTTTGAAAATACTTCATATTAGACATTTTTAAGTCTAGAGCATGTTATATTTTGAACATTCAGACTGAATTTATAAAGCTGAAGGAAAATATTGTGATGCATTTTGTCCATGCAAAGTTAACTGACTGCAAACATATAAACTGTAATAAGTTTTAAAAAATCTTTTTCTAAATCAAATTTACTTTTGTCAAAAATGTATTGGAAAGTGAAAGGAAAAAGCCTTTTACTTTGGCTTTTTAACTTGTGGCGTTGTTTTCAATCAACTGTGACTTTCCCTGAAGGAAAAGTTCCAGTTTATACTGCACATAATACTTCAAGCTTCAGAACCTCTGATATTAGCATGAGTTGAAAAGTCAAGTAGGTAGGAATTGTTTCCTTTTTGGGGATTAACTTGCAATAATTATATCTCTTTTTGCACATCAAGAAGAGGGAGTCTTTTTCTTCTATTTTCCTCAAAAGAAAAAAAGAAAAAGTCAGAAAACCTGAAAAACCCAGCAAGGAGGAGGCCAGCAGCAAGAGGGAAGAAGGCAGAACACAGCATGAAAACTGTGTAAAAAAGCAAAAGAGCAATAAAGCCTTGTTCTTTACTATGCTTATCAGTCCAGGCAGTAAAACTGCTTTTCTTATGGTCAGTCCCCTAGGTTTCATGAACATCTTGGCTGAGGTGCAAACCAGACAAACTAGAGGAAATACAAGAAACCACAGGGAAAATCAACAGTAGAGAATTTCCACTTCCCTGCAGAGGATAACTAGCTAGTTAACCTGATGATGACAGGACTGGAAACTTTGTATACAGGCAGGCTCACATTTCTTTTCATTTGAACAGTGAAAAAAATCTATTAATTTTGTTGATTCTTCCATACAACGCTTAAAATTGTTGCCTACAGGAAGGTCCCTGCTTCCTCAGGTAAATTTAATTTTAAATGTGCTATGTCTTCACAGGAGAAAAATTACATAACCTAATAAAGTTCTCTCTATTCAGTTCTCATATTCTTCTTTCTGCATTGTCAAGCCAATATGCGTATATTTTGTTATTTCATCCAGTCAGCAGCAAATATTTGTGCAATATGGAAGTATTGGTACATGATCAATTTAAGCAACAGCCTTTTACTGTAAAAAGCTGCAGAAATATACTTCCTCGTACTTTTTTCTTTTATGCTCATACCTTTGTCTGCTAACACTACTATGTATATCATGCATGTCTTCCATCATAGTGCCTTGATATTAGCCAGTAAAATATGCATCTGTAGAGAAAGGTAAAAATGATTCTGCAGTCTCCCTAACTAAACTCCAGATTTCTTTCTTATCATGATGCTGAGACCAAGATAATGGGGCTGATCTTATCAGCATTTTCCTCAGCATCAGAAGACAAAAGTCTGAAAATCCTCAGACAAGGAGGGGATTGAAACAGTCTCTCTGGACCTGGGTGGTTTTTGCCAGTAGATTTAACAGTGTAGGATTAAAGGGAAGCAGCTTTACCACCACCTGAAGATTTGACATTAAAAGAAAACACTGAGTATGTGTTATCAGCTCCCACCAATTAACTGTAACTGCATTAGGCGTTTACTTAATTTGTTTAGTAAAAAGTAGATAATTTTAGAAGTTTGTGAGAAAACTGTAAATATTAACCCAGGTTATTAAACCAGATCCAAACGCTGAAGAAATCTTCGATATTTCTGGGACACCTGATATTTGACCAAAATCCATTAAGTAGAATTATGAAGTTAGAAACTCATCAGAGTATAATCTTTGAGTTAGGGTTCTCTCCTTTCACCATCTGTAATTACAGCATGGTATCAGGAGTAAAGGTTGAAAAAAAATTACTTGAGAAATAGTGGAATAAAAAAGGAATAATTGGACAACATGGAGCATGAATTTAAAAATCTAAAGAGGCTGAAACTCTCCAGGAGTACAGAAGATGACTGAAAAGATTCAAGCAAGGTAATTGTATCTTTGTGAAACCAGGGGGAAACCCTGAAAAAAAAAATGTAATAAAGCAGGTTTTTTCGTTTTAATATTCCAAAGTATGAGATTAATTTAAGAATCAACTGTTAAATGTCAAATGAGAAGAGCAAGCTAGTTAACATATTATGTTACTGAAATTTAACAAGCATTGTAATCCAAGAAGGGGATTCATGTAGTATGTATTTGAGAGTATTAAGACAAATAGACTGCTCTATAAGCTTTAACAAATCCTTAACTTGAGATTAGCCTGTAACAGGTATCAAAAACCTCTCAAAACCTGTAAGAAAGTCACAAGTAAGGAAAAACAAAAAAACCAACAAAACAAACAAACCCACAAAACATTAGCTTTACAACTTGGATTATATTTATAAAAAAGAATATGACAATGCCAGGCTGCATAACAAACAGATTAGAATACAATGTTAGAGGGGAAATTTTTTTTTGCAAGTATAGCTCATACCATAAAAATTACCAGAAAACATCAGAAAACTGAAAACATGACAATATAAAACCTAATCAGATTAAGAGAACATGAAGCACAATGAAAGTACAGACCTTACAAGTGCTCAGCCTCTCAGCAGAACTATTCTATTCAAGGGAAGCCAAACACTGGCATAAAAGTACTGAAGCTACCTAAGAAAAAGAGATTTTAAAAAAGAAGAAGAATTTGTGAAAATAATGCATGTTTCAACAACACCTTTTGGCTACTCTGAAAATTAAAGTCCTCATTCCATATACATTCATTGCTCATAGACAAGTGTCGTGATTTAAGCCCAGTTGGCAACTCAGAACCATGCAGCCGCTCACTCACTCCTCTCCCTTCCTCCCCCCTCTCCTGGAGGGATGGGGAGGAGAATCGAAAGAATGCAACTCCCATCGGTCGAGATAAGAACAGTCCAGTAACTAAGGTATAGCACAAACCACTGCTGCTACCACCAATAATAACAATGATAAGGGAA
>WYDI02032500.1:0-46850 GCA_009867235.2 Psittacus erithacus | reverse complement strand
AGATTCCTTCAGCTGCTGATCTTAGACATATAGTCTCTCCTAAACCTTTTATCCTAGTTTTCAGCTGGTCTGGCTTGCTATTTGCTAGCAGTCGCACTCACCAACATACTCACCTGTACTCCAGTCTCACAGGTTGAGCCACAGTGACAGGGCATACAAGCATCTGAGCAGCCCCTTTTGTCCCCTTTTTCCCCACACTAGTTCCTCCCCAAACCATCTTGATTCCTCCCTGTTTCCCATTTGCTCCTTCCCCTAGACATCCTACAGTAAGCCCTGTACAGTCTCAGAAGACTCTTCCCAGCATCCCATATGCCTTTGGGCAATTGCCCTCTTTGCTGAGAAGTTTCCCATTTCCTTACCAAGGCAGATGCAGTAACCCGGGAGGTGTATGACCACCTGCCCCCCTCCCCCGGTGCCACCAGAACTCACATGTTAAACAGATACTTGGAGTATTTGTTGCACTTCATTTTCTTTCAGATAGATAGGTGCAGCTCTTCAGACAGGCTCCACGTTGCCGTTAGCAACTGTGAAACACTTTCACAGCAAGACTGTAAAAGTTATAGTTCAGGAATTTGGTGACATCTTTTTCTTGTTAAACCATCTCTTTCTCATCCAGTGTTTTAGGGATCCTTTACTTTTTTGGTGTATACAGGTTTTTTAGAACCTTAAAAGACTTTTCTTCAGATGCATCTGCAGTACATGTACAACAGGTAACAGACCTGAGCAAGGAAGAAAGTTTATTCCACTGGGACTACTATTTTCCCCTAACTGCAGCATGGGGACAATGGCCAGGCTGGCATGACATGGATGTAAGCAAGAGCCAGTCTTTTCCACTACCCCTACCTCCGCTCCTTTCAAGGCTGGGGATGTCGAAAAGAGCCCAAATTACCTTGTTTTTTGCAGCATTTCTTCTCCTTTCATGGTATCTGCCCTGGGCAGGAGGGAGCTGCAGTGACTGGATCCACCAGCTCACATACAAGTGCACATCAGTATCGGGGCACAGCTGCTGGGGTTCCCCTGCATCCCATCCATAGCACTTCAATAGGTGAAGCAAAGCCTCACTGTTGCAGCTCTGCTCTGAGCAAACCCCCAGTCAGAGAAACCCCAGCTCCAGCCCAGCTCCCTTTATAGCTGGAGACAAGCCTCAGCTGGCCCCAGGGATGCTCCCCTGATGTGTAACGAGCTCAGCCTGTCTCTGCAGCTATTCCCTGCAGGTCCAGCTCCTAATGCTCTTTCCCAGCCCAAGACACACCAAACACAAATCCAGCTCTCCTGTGTGTGCAGTTTTTTGGTTTTGACCCCCTTACCTGCAAAAAAAAAAAAAAAAAAGAAAGGTTTGCACAACCAAGAAAAAGATTTTTCAGTACAAAACAACCCAACCCAATCCAACAGGAAAAGCCTGCCTCTCCTTTCTGTCCCAATTCTGAGCAACCTTTAGTGCTCATGCCTGCCTGGGGATGCAGAGGTGGCCACAGTCAGTGGCAGCACTGCCTGCCTTCCACTGCCTCAGGTTCAGCAGCCTTGGGAGAAGGATCAAACACACATCCTGGCCCTGCGGACCTTCCCCAGGATGCCTGGAATGTGTCCCATGTAGGGGCAACGATCGATAAGATACACCAAGCAATGACTCTAAAAGTGGATGTATTTCCTTTGAAACCCAAGCAAGACAAACACTGGCAAGCAACAAATACATGTCTGAACATACTTAACATGTCTGAACTGGGGTTTAGCACCCAGCCAGGTCTCTGCAGGAGTTTACCCAGAGCCCAGCTCCTTTCCCCACCACCCAGCCTGTTCCTTCAGTTTGCACCATCTCTCCCACACATCAGCTGGCAGAGGGGCACCAGCGATGTTCCTTCCTCTGGCCAGAAGAAGAGAAACCAGCTTTTCACTTTGCCCTGCAGCACAGGGACAAGGGCCAGGATGGTGTGACACATGGATGTAAGCAGGAGCCAGTCTCTTCCACCAGCCCTGTCTCGGAGTGCTCTCCTCATGCTCCTGCTCCCCCCACCGATGTGGGACAGGGAGCGACCCCGGGGAGAAGCACCTTTTTCTCCCCAGGCAGTGTCAGTGCCAACCACAGTGCAGGATGTCTTCTCACTTGTTGTCTCCCCATGACTCAAGTAGGTCAACCGAAGGCAGGCAGTGACCGAGCAAGGAGGCAGCCGTGGTGCAAGCGGGGTTTTCTCTTCTTTTAATGCCACAGATTCTCATCAATCTGGGACATTTTCCAGTCTTGATTTGAAGACATGAGTGATGAGAATTCTGTCAATACTTAGGTCCACTCTTGCACATATCATTAGCAGCTCCCTATGGGCACCAAAACTCCTGTGAGCCCAGATGGGAGCGAGCCCACCAGCTTGCCAGGCAGGCCACTGCTTCCAAGCTGATGCCCCATCCTGCTTTGATGGTAGAGTATATCAGTAAAAAACCCAGCTATCATCAAATCTCTAATGTTTTGTGCTGTGTCTTGCTAGGTTTCATGCTCACTTTCCTATCTTTCAGTCAAAGTTTCTCTCAGTCATTTTTTTACTTCCACTGCTAATTTCTCTATGGTTGTGTTACTCCAGACAGGCTTAGCACTGTAAGTGTGCTAATAGAGAATTAATATTTGTGGCTATGACTCATCATTTGCACCATTACCATCTACAAAATCAGTGTAGATCTGGGTAGAGATGCTGCTTAGTGCTGGAAAGCAAAGCCCCATGGCTTTGTATAGCACCCACACTTATCTCGGGGTTGTGGCACACTAGCCCTGCCTTGTGAGTCCCCCTCTCCTACACTGACTTTGGAGTAAAGGGGGACTTTTTAAAGCCACTGTCCCCATGGCATTTTACCAGGCCAGCAGGAGCATTTGAAGAGCTGCCTTTTGATCCATTTTGCTTCCCAGCATTTCCTTGACTGGGTTTGTTGCAATTTAGCTACAGAGAAATCAGCACTTTTGCTGGAAAAAGACTTCAGGTATTTGGTGGCTGAAGAAAAAAAACAAAACCAAACAACTAAACAAAAAAATCCTAGAGAAGTTCAGCTGATAACACGGTGCAGTCATCTGCATAGTGCCAGGAGCACGCCCAGTCATGTCTCTCCTCACAGCGATACCATCAATACTGCTATGACTTGTGCAGAATATAGGATGGAAAAAATGAAAGTGCTCGAGGCTGCTGGAAATTCTGAGGTGGGCTGCATGTCTGCAGGCAGCACCCTGCCTCCTGGAGCCCACCACCACTAGCTCCTGTCCGAGAGGCACACTGCCCCGGCAGCCAGAGAGAGCCCGAGCCCGCACGCAGTGACCCTGCGATGGACAAAGCAGAAGTGGAGGGGCTGTACCAGGCTGGTTCTTTTCAGCCATACAGCATGCTGAACTAAGGGTTTGTGGGCAGGTTTCCTGATGCAGGGCAGGAGCTTTGTCAGTGTCCAGATTAACTCCAGTTGCAGGAGGCTCAATGCACACTCCTGTGCAGAGCTGCTTTCTCACTGAAATTACCGACCCAGGTTGACTTAGACACATAGTATGAACCTGGGAACCCCTACACCTGACATCTCAAGCTTAGGGCATTGCTCTCCTAAGGCAAACACCCCAGAGCTGGTGGGTGTTGCCTGGTCTTTGTTGTCTTGGCACAGGGTCCCTCAGGCTGAGCAGGGGTGTTCAATGCTGGGTACTGTGGCGGGTGGCACTTCTCCACACCATTCAGAGCCCTGTGTAGACTTCTAATAACACAGTATTTATGTAGTCATACATGGAATAAAAATGTACTACTTAACACTGTGATTGTCCCAGGGTCAAAGCAATCCAATGCTTGCACCCCAAGACTTTCGTAGCTCTCCTAGACATCTTTAAATATGGAAAACCAAAATCTCAGCTGTCAGAGGCAGACAGGCTTCTGGGGACGAGGGTTTCACTCAGTGCAGGACACTTAAGAGGAGCACCGCCTGCAGGGAAGGGACACAGCCTCACCCCTGGACTGCCATTCTCCCATCCTGCCCTCACTTCAGGAGCCACTCAAGGGCAGCTTCAAATCCTGCCTAGAAACCCCAGCACTGCTCTGAGGCTCCAGAAAGGAGCCAAGCAGCTGAGAGACTTACTTGTGTGTCTGTGCCCAGCCAGAGCTGCCACAGAGGATCAGAGAGCCAAGAAGCACCTGAGGTACAGCTCTCTGGCACCATGGGCAGCTGGCGTGCCCCTAATTGAAAATTGCTTGGGTGGTTCTTATTTTCCAGCATTTCTCGCCTCTGCAGGGAGTGACAGTCCTTCTGTCTCCATGCTGGGTTTGCTGAGAGCTGTCAGGAGGAGAATGAGATGGTTTCCGTGACTGTCAGTTTTGCCATGCTGATAGGAAGCAGGGAGGTGTTTCCCTGGAGCCATAGCTCAGTGATGCACCCAAGAGCAAAACAAGACATGGTAAGGTTGAAACCACTGGAGTGAGCCCTGTGAGCGGCATCCATCTGCTCACCACAACCTGGCAGTGTGGTACTGCCGCACCCACTCTGACCACTGCCCATCTCCTCCTCTCCTCACCAGGACAGCTTTTTGTGCCTCTTTCAGACCTCTTTTCAAGCTGACACCTTCTGGGCTCAAAAAACCCTTCTTAACAACCTGCTGGCTGCCAGCTAATCCAGCAGATGATCACCGTAAGCAAACTGAATCAAAGCTAAATGCCGCAAGGCATCACCAGTCATTGGGAAGCCTTAGCCATGGGAGGGCTGGATGGCTTGCTGGGCTGCATGCCTGCCTGCCTGCATCTTCCTACAACATTAATTTGCAACATTAATTCATTTGAGTTACTGGATCTTTCTCTGAGATTCATGCTCTCATTTACAGCACACAGATTGTCCAAGAGAGGATAAGCCACAGGAAACGAGCACGCAGAGAGTGTGTGCATTCACAGCAGTGGGATGGCAACTGCTTTGTCAAGCATCTGCCTGGTGTGTTATGGACAATATTCATGTAAGTCAGGTCAGTGAAGGTGCTCCAAGAGCAGTCTGCAGTAGATACCCCTTCCTACACTACCCTGTTCCTGGAAGTAGCATCATGTCCCCGTATCAGTGGTGACTACTGGCACGTGGTACAAAGTCCTAACCAGCAGCAAGAGGCTGAGGACCACGCAGTACTGTTGTGCTCAGATTGTGCCTCTCATCACAGGCTTCTACATGGGTTTTTTTTCCTGTGTGGCAAGGAAGCATGCAAAGATCAAAATATCATTTACCCAGACATCACCAAATTCTCTCTGTTTTTTCATGGACACATAATTCACTGGGGCCAGCCCGCAACAGAGAAAAAGCAGCATCCCAGTACCAAGTGAGAGCCTGGATCCCCTCCCCTGGTGAGCTTTTAGCCAGGGGCCAGTGGGGACTGGAACACACCAAGGACACACTCCAGCCTTTGTGCTCGAAGAGCAATGGTCTTCTGCCTGGTGATCCCAGGAAGGAATTAGAATTTAGATTATGTCCTTTAAACAGAAAACTCACTCCTGAAGTGAGCAGAAAGCTATAAAGATGGTGCAAAGATGTGGCTGAACAGACAAGGAATTCCCCAGACAGAGCAAGCCATGGCAGAAGTCTCAGCCCCCTTATCAGATCAAGGAGGGCTGATAGCCCAGCTGATAGCCCAGCTGTAGCCCAGCTGGAGGCTCTGCCAGCCCCACACAGCCACCACGGATTAGCCAAGGCACCAGGGGATTTCTGAAAGACCTATAGCAGTGCATAGAGACACAGAGCCTCCAGCAGCAGTGCACCATGGCTGGTCTCAAGCCTGGCCCACACCACCATGATCACTCTAGCTGCAACTAGATGATCTTTAAAACCCCTTCCAACCCAAACCATTTTATGTCTGATTCTACGAAAAGCAGCCACAGCTCCTCTTGCCTGTGACACCGACAGGAAACAGACCTGTAGCCAGGTCATGCTTATGCCCAGGGTGCCAGGCTCAGAGGATTGGGCAGGCCTGACCCCGCAGCACTGACATCAGCCCAGCAGAGAGGGGTGCATGAGACTGAGGATCTCTTTCCATAGGGACTAGAAATTTTGTTCTTATGAAAAACTGTGATGGCCAGGGTCATCCCAGCTGTTCCATTTCAGCCTCTGGCTGGGGACCCCTTTTTTCCCTGTGGTTGCTATTTTCAGAAAACATGAACAAATAAACCATTCAAAGCCCAGCAAATAGAAGCCAGAGCAATAAACAATTACAGGAATAGAAATGAGACCAGGCAGGTCTCACTGGCAGAGTGCCAAGCTGTTCCTCTGTCACCTGGGCAATCTAGTACTTGGACAGCCTCTGCTCCACAAGGGCTCATGCTCTTATTTTTTACATATTCTCTTTCAGTAGTAGCAAAAGCAATAGCCATTAAGTGCCCCTGGGAGCAGACATGTTAGGGGCACCAGGAGGGAGAGATGTGCCCTCACGTGATGCCAGTAAAGGTGCCCCGTGGGAGCCATGCTCTGCCTGCTCCTCTCCAGTGATGCCTCAAGACAACAGAGGACATGCTTCCACAGTGCTCGGCCCAGGCCTGACATGATGCCTTTTGCCCTGACAGTGGGACCAAAGCCATGGAGGAGACCACAAGCACCTCTGAGCTCACGCAAAAGGCTTCTAAAAGGGAACTGTCAGCTTATTCCCACAGCATACGCAGAAGCACGGCTGTGGTTAAGCACCCGCTCTGAGGTATTGCTCATTTGCATCATGCGCTTTCTTCAGCTGCTTTGATGTTGCACGTGAGGTTACGGTGCCCAGGGTGCCTGGAGCTCCCGTTTACCCCAGGAAGACAGGTATGCCCATGCTACTCTCTGGTGAGCACTACCACTGCTGTCCAGGCAGCCTGGTTGGCTGTGGGCTCATCCCTGCTCCCTCCCTGTCCCCACCATGGCAAGCTGAGCCAGCAGCAGTGACCTGGCCCCGCTTGCCCATCGCCACCTTCCCAGAAGCTAGTGAGGGCTTGGGAGGGGGCAGAGGCACAGGCCAGGATGGCGCCTGCCGCTCTTAAGGCACTGGGGAGGCTGCTCCTTCCTTGGCCTATGCCTTTGTGTCATTTCTGCACAATGGGGCCTGTCCCTGTGTGCTGCGTGGTCAGTGCCACACCTCGGCAGCCCCTGTACCATCAAAAGCAGCAAGCTTGAGACAGGCATCTTTTGGAGCTTGCCCGGCACTGGTGCGGTGGGCTCCAGCTGCTCAGGCCTGGTGGCACACAGGGTGGAGAAGCAGTCACCACCTGCGGGGTGGCTCAGATGTCTGCAGCACATAAGGGCAAGGCAGGCCCAAGGGGGGTGATGCCAGCAATGCCAATACCTCTCTAGGGGAGAGAGAGCCAGAGCTGAACTCGACGTGCCCCAAACAACCTCCAGACTGGAGGTTTGTCCCTCAGGGCTGCTGCAGATGCCATTAGGTTCAAGGCAGCCCACCAGCTGCTTACTGGTATTTAAAGATGTGATCTCCAGGTGGCTGTGTCTGCTCTATATTAACATTGCTCTTCAGCCTTTGTTTTATTTCTTTCTTTTTTGGTTGCGGATGCAGAGGTTTCATGGGATCAGCTCTGTTCAGGGACCAGCACCACCCTTGAGCACTGAAGTGGAGGAGTCCAGTGCAGACAACCCAGGACCATTTTCCACAATACCAAAGCTGCCAACATACCCACTGCTCGCACACCAAGACCTTGGGGCTGGAAATAGGTGACTGGGGTGAGCCATAACACCCACCACACAGCAGAGAACAACCAGTCTGAGCAACAGCCTGCAAAGTGCACCACTCCAGGGTGGCAGATCCCAGTGTTTGCATCATGGCTGTTTGTCACCAGTGACAAGCAGCAGCTCAGCAGTGCCCAGGCAGCGTGGTGTGTGCGTGTGTGCACAAGCTACCATGTGTTTGTCTTTGCCTCTTTTGGTTTTTTCCACCCGTGGGCGTCCTGAAGAGTCAAACAATGCAAATCACCCCCGTCACTGTCCGAGTGGGGAGAGGGGAGCTGGAGCCCACAAAACCTCAGGGCTCACACAAGGGCAGAAGGTTCAGCTGCCCTGATACATGCCTCTGGTGGAGCCTGTGCCCACTGTATGAGGCTGGCCCAAGGGATCTCACCTGAAAAGCCCTAAAACAAATTTTGCATGTTGCATGTTACTGGGAAGATCCGGGAAAAGGTAGGAGAGCTGTTCTGGAGTGTGCGAGCATAAAGATTTGGCAGCGGCGATGGGCTTCCCAGTCATTCCCACACCCTCTGAGGAGGGCTCATGGTGCTAGGAAACCACGTGTGGTTCACATGTGAGTACAACACAACCACACATTTTCCTGCACCCAGACAGCTGAGCAAAGGCTGCCCCCAAAGCCTCTTGGGTTTCACAGACCAGGTTCTACCATTTCTTCCTCTCTGCTTCTGAAATCAGGCTTTTCAACACTCCCAATTAAAAAAAAAAAAAAAGCAGGGAAGGGATATTTCCACCTTTCTGCTCTTTCCCCTTCTGCCCCAGCTCTTGAGCTTCCCCCATTGTTCCCCTGGGGAAAATCATGCTAAAGACTACAGTGTGACAGGAGCTGTTTTGGAAACAGGATGCCTGTACGGCACAATGCATCATGGGCTTTTGCAGCCAACAGGAGTGAAAGTGAGAAAGTTGAAGAGAAGGGATCCACAGCCAGTGTATGAACAGCCCCAGGACGAACAGCTCAGTCGCATGGGGAGCAGCAGTAGCAGTCCCTTGCCATTGAAATGTGGGCCAGTGAAGGAGCCATGCCTCAGTAAGGCAAAGAGTGATGGGGGGCACAAGCATCACACTCAGCCATGCTGGCAAGAGCTCACAGCCACACATGAGGCAGGGTCAGCTGGCCAGCAGCAGCCAGCACAGGCACAACAGCACAGTTTGCCACATGGGCCCTGCTGCCCGAGAGGCAAGGACATGGCTGTTTGACTCACTGCATTAGTGTGTACAGGCTGGGTTTGGGCAGTAGAGTGTATACTTGACTTTTTTGCCCCGAGGGCTCCCCCATTTTTAAAACAACATGACACAAAGAGTTTCCTGAACTGCAGCTCTTGACCCCCAGGATGGCTTCCAGAGCAGTAAGCAGTACCTGTAGCAGCTCTGGGAAAGACACCAAGCAAAGCTCTGCTCCATGTCCCTGGCTCAGGGACAGACACACCTTGACTCCCTTCTCTCTGGATGGACCATCCTGGCAGAACAAGGGTCACCATGCTGTGTTGTGTCTGCTGCCTATGACTGAGGTCCAGCCCCAGCTCTCACATATACCTTGCTCACAGGCTCCAGGAAAAGCCAGGGAGTCCCCCGAGACATTTTGCAAGGCAAGAGGCACTAATACAGATGAGTATCTACCACTTGAAAAGGGAGAAACCCCTGCAGCACCAACTCTCTGGTGCAAGCACCATCAGCCATCTGCAAAAGAGCAAGGCATCTCCTCCAAGTGCTTCCAGGGCAAGGGAATAAAAATGACAGACTGTCATACTCTTATTCCCTTTTTCCTATCTTTAAGAAGCACAGTGGAGAATGCATGAGGACAGAGGGGAAGCTAGCAGATAAGCATTATTTTGATGCCACTGTTACAGAACTATTCATTAACTCTGTAATAAGTAGAGTTAAAAACCAGATTTGACAATTTGGAACAATATTCTGGTGAACATTTCAGAGAGGTTGGGGGTAGAGGTAAAAAATAAGCAGACAGAGTTACTTCATGATTTTTCTGATGGGAACATGCATTTTAGTGAGAAATGAAAGTTTCAGTGGAAAAAACATCCGAAATCTTTGCTTTTCCCTAAAGCAACACAGAGTATCTGCTACCATCAGCATCTTATATAGTCTAACAACAAAATATAAGTATCTGAAAATCACAGAATCATAGAATAGTTAGAGTTGGAAAGGACCTTAAGATCATCTCGTTCCAACCCCCCTGCCATGGGCAGGGACACCTCACACTAAACCATGGCACCCAAGGCTCTGTCCAACCTGGCCTTGAACACCACCAGAGATGGAGCATTCACAGCTTTCCTGGGCAACCCATTCCAGTGCCTCACCATCTTAACCTACAGTTCACAGAAGGGCTGTGCACCAGCCTCCTACAGTACACAGACAAGCACCTGCTACTGGCTCTGCCAATCCCCATTGGAGCACTGGCTTCCAAGAGACACATAAAACTTCCAGTGTCTTTACTGCTGCAGTCCAGCCCACTGAAACAGTAGGACCTAAAGGAATCCCTTCTGTAATTATCTGTGGCAGGATGACAACTTCAAGAACTGCTGGGGAAGGCTCCTCAGCTGGGGCCAAACGAGTCCCAGGATGTGAAAGCAAGCTGGCCAGCCATGCATATGGAGAGAGGAGTACAGAAGGAAGAGGAGAACAGGGCTTTGCCTGCATGCAGTGCTGCCAGGACTTGGACAGGAGCAATCACAGAATCATAGAATAGTTAGGGTTGGAAAGGACCTTAAGATCATCTAGTTCCAACCCCCTGCCATGGGCAGGGACACTAAAATGCCTGAGCACTCCAAAACAAGGTCTGAAAACCTTCAGAGGGTTTAAAGAGGTTTCAATGGCAAGACCAGCAGCCCTTCCTGTGAGACAAAAGCAACACCAGCTCCTTTCTTTCTTGTTACCGAAGTGGAGTTTCAGAAGTGGCTGTCATTGCACAGAAGCAGATATCTGATTGTGGGAGCTTTTAAATTTAACAAAGACATAACAAAACCCACCAACGGGAAACTGGTTTCAGAAATTCAAATGGAAACAATACTTTTTAATGGTAACCAACAACACAGCCCCAGCAAGGCAGTCACTGAGCTGATGCCTGACATCTTTCTGAGGGAGGTCTCTTCAGAGATGATTTCCCCAGGGCTTACCCAGGCACAAGATCCAGATGGAGCAGAGCGAGGTGGGCAACCAGCCCTGCTCCTGGACACACCTCCCAGCAGCTGGTCCACAGGCAAAGGGTAAGGGCCAGACATGTGGCAAACGGGCTACTCACAGGCTATGTGATGCTAATCGCTCTGCTAAGCACACCTGAGCTGGCAAAGGGGCCACAAACACTCACTGCTGCCGCAGTTTCAAGTTCTTTTCCAAACCCTGTACCCACTGCAAGGAGGTCAAGGCTCCAAGCAGTGCCCCATGGGAAGCTTGTACTGCTCTAACGCAGGAACTTTAATAGCCCTCAGGCAGAACAAGAGCCCAAGTCCAGGCCTCCAGTACTCCACCTGGGTGTCCTCAGGCCAATGATAGTCAGCAGCTGTAAAACTCCCATGGGCCAGATGTTATCTGGAGACACAAATTCATTTCCTGGCAGGAAGTGAATAAAAAATGCCGAAAAAAACTTCACTTGGATGCACTTCTTGGTGAAAATAATTCTTACACCCAAGTTTTCTGTCCAGTTATAACCCAATGCTTCCTACACTTTTCATGATACAGAAGAGAGAAAATCATCATCTATTCAGGACCTTGGACCGTAACCAAGCTCAAGGCTGGACGTAGGTTACAGCAGCAACTCAGCGCTGGCCAGCCCCTGCTCTTGACCCAGAAGAAATCAGCTCTGCATTCCCATCACTGCTACACAACCCCAGCCAGAGCTGTCTCTGTATGGGGATGCCCGGGACACTTAACAGGACTCCTCAGAAGATGCAATGTCTTGGAAGCAGCTGAGGTGCCCTGATCTCAGCATGAACTAATGTCTCTCTACAACCAAGGAAGGCAGACAGCAGTGTCTGTGCCCTGGCTTTGCACTCTTTATTAACTCTGCTGCTTTTCAAACAAGCTCAAGGGGTTCCAAGCCCATTACAGTCCCTTCAGCCCACAGTGTCCAGAGCACACAGAGTTTGGCTTGCCTCAAGTTTTGGCACGCACTGACCTTGGGGACAAGGGTGCACGTGCCTGACTTCCCAGCCTGCCCCACACCACAGCTACAACATTAAGTTTTTGTCCTGCAGTAACTGTGAGGCAGGCTAGTGAATTCTTCCTCTTCTGCCAAACAGACCACACCAGTAGCCACACTGGTGAAGAAAGGCAACTCCACAAGCAAACCTTTCAGCTCTGAGAAATTATTTCCTTGTAGGAGCCTGCTGAAGTTACACTGCTGAAGCCCTTCTCTAGTAGCAGAAGCTGTGCCTCCCACTGGGAGAGGAGCTGCTGGCATCACGCTACTCCTGCAGCACTGCTGCAAACCCTTCCACACATCATTTCAGGCCAGCAAGAAACATTCATCATTACCTACAAGTCTCTGACAGGGACCAGACAACTCCACCCCCTTCTCTGCAGCTGCCTTCTCAGCACTGGGGAGGCAGCCCCTCTTCTGTGGAGACTTTCTTCAATGACATTGTACTGCAGCAACAAGTCACATGCTTCCTTCCACTCCAGAAGCACAAAAGGTGGTCTTCTTTCTTGGTATTGTTTTCATTTGGCTGCAAAGCACAGTGTTTTTGCTACCCCTATTTGGGGCTCTTGGGCATTGATGGTTAAGGACACAAGTGTGGTGCATGTGGTTTCTTCTTAAATGCAAGCAGTCTCATTTCCTTATTTTTCTCTTTGTCAGAAGTTTCCTTAAGGTCAAGTACTGGGAAGGCGATACAAACTTACCAGAGTCCATGTTTTTGGGCACTGCTGGCACGCAGTTTCTGGCCCTCAGAGTCACTCTTCGCATCAAGCCATACCCCAGCTTTCTACAACAGCGAGATTTCTGCTACAAGGAAGAACTGGGGCAACAACCAAAACCACCCACCTCAGCTGCAGAAGAAAAAGGGAGAAAGCTGGAAGGGGATTATTAGCAGTTAAGCTAAGAGAAAGGTAGTACAGTGCGTATCTGACATCAAGCGCGATGCTCCAGGTTTCTGCTGTGAACTACCAATGAGAAACAGCTTTCCTGATCACCAGTCTCAGGAGCAAGACTATTTGGGGTGCTGGGGAAGGCTACATTCACAGCTCTAGGATCCACCTTGGCACCCAGGTGGAAAGGCTTTGTTAGAATGAAGTCAGGTCTGGCAGCTGGAACTGTCTGAAAAATTAAGAGATTTTCTTTCTGCATCCTACACTCTCAGAGGCATTGACCACATCTTGAGATCACCCAACCTCAGGCCATGAAATGAGCATGATGAAGCTCTCAAGCACTTTTTCTCCCTCTTCATGTGGTAGCTAATGGTTTTCCACTGTAAATCTAGAAATGAGCTGCTAGAAGCACTAGCAGCTCCCAGGTAGCTACTTTCAGTATACGGCACAGTTCCTACAGCACTAAGAACATAGGATGCAATTCTCACTACTGATGATGCGACCAATAATACCACATTCCTTCCCTTCTGTCTTCCTATACAATACTCTGGGGTGAACACAAGCTACAGAGCTAAACTGCAGCAACAGGCAGAGGACTGCAGAAAAAACCCTTCAGTGGTGAAGGCCACTGAACAGCACTGCAGGCTGCCTAAGACAACCCTGAAAAGCTTCCACTGCAATTTTTTTGGCAGAACAGTTTTGGCCAAGCCCAGCTTGCTGTAGAACTGGCAGGCTCTTGGTGGCAGAAGACAAACCCTTCCAAACTAATTTCAGTGCTACTTTGAGGTACAGCTTTTAAGTTCAACAATCTTACTCATTTTAGAGGGCTGATTACTGTAGCGCACACATATGTCATGTCACAGTGAAAGCCATCAGCCTAACAGTGATACATATCACCCTGCTTTCAGGGCAGGTCTCCAACAGCAGTAGTCAGCAACTAAGACTCCAGCTGGCTGCTGGTTACTAATGGCACTCAATACTGGGATGAACACCCAGGAGTCAACATTGGGATTTTTTATGCTTTCTATGCTCACTACTGACCTTGACGACAGGACAGAGCATATAGGCACTGAACTGGGAGAAGTGATTTCATACATGGAAGAGCAGAACTGCTATTCAGAGGGACCTAGACAGGCTGGAGAAAGGGGCTGAAAGGAACCTCAAGAAGTTCAATGGCAAATGCACAGCCCGGCCACTGTGATGGAGTAACCTCTGGCAGCAAAATAGGCTGGAGACAATAGGCAGGAACACAGCTTTGCAGGAAGGGACCTGGAAGTGCTGGTGAACAAGCAACCAGGGTTCCCCAGTGCACCTGTGCAGCAAGGGCCAATCACTAGCAGGAGCACAGCCAGCAGGGTGAGGACAAGGATCCTCGTCTCTGCTCAGCACTCACAGGACCACCTGGAGAGCTGGGTCCAGTTTGGGATCAACAGCACAAGGACACTGACACACCAGAGCAACTTCAGTGGAGGCTATCAAGATGGGCTGCAGCATACAACGTATAAGCAGAAGTTGAGAGTGCTAGGTTTGTTTAGCCTGGAGAGAAGGCAAAGGGAAATCTTCCTATTATCTGCTATCATTCACGGAGACCCACAAAGACACACAGGAAAAGCTGAAAGGCAACAGGCACAACATGAGAAATCCAGATAAGATGCAAGGAAAAACCTTCACTGTCATCTTGGTCAGACAACTGTAATAGTAAATGCCACCATTTCTCTGGTCTCATCTCCAAAGACAGTCAACCTGCTCCAACTTTGAACTTAGCCCTTCTTTCAGCAGGGAGTGGACAAAGCAGCATCCAGACATCCCTTCCAGCAAAACTGCCCCAAAAGCATCACTTCCCACAAGACCTCCCACTTTGTGGGAAAGTGCATTGAGAATATGTGCCTTTCAGTTTTCTGATTTATGAAATTTGGCTGACAGGATTTCCTTATTCCAACCTTTATTGTCTAAGAGATGTACTAAATAACCCAAACAACAGTGTGGAATAGATGACTCAGCTCTTCAGAACATGAGGCTTTGTCTGCAGAGCCTTCTCCCAGCACATGCAAACAGGAGAGGAGGCACTTCTTGTGCCATGCTTAGTGTTTTGTTTCAGAACTCGCTTGTGATGCAGTTTAGAGGCTGTATGCTTTCTTCAGATCTGAAATCCTCAGAGCTGCCCAAAGTTTCTAGCAAACAAACTTAATGCTTTCATTTTACACCAGAAACATAACAGTTATCAGGAAAATTCCCCTCCCACACCCCAGAGTCCATACTTTGGGCGATGTGATGATCTCACAGAGTTACTCAGGTTCAATATTGCTTTTAAAAAATGTCATGTAAAAGCCACTGGGGTCAACTTTTAAGCTAAGGCTCACTTGGAAAAGGTACGTATGATTAAATACAGACAAAATGGCAGTTGAGAGAAAGGAGCCAAAAGCAATCTTCCATCTCCTCTCTTAAGCACACACTGCTATACTTTAAGAGACATGACCTACAAAGTACAACTGCACTCATCCTGCCAGGCCCTGCTGTAAGCCTCTGCTGTTGCCTTTCCCAGCTTCTTTGCAATCCTTAAATAGTCTTCTCATGATGAAAGCCACCAATATCTGCATGGGCATCCCCTCTTGCTATGCCCAACTCCACAGCATATCCCACAGAGGTGCTGCAGGAAAGCCAAGAGCACAGAGACACTGCACAGCCCCTTGCTACAACTCTGGTCCAATATGAACAGCCACAGGGGTCAAAACCAGATGTTATTAAAAAGATAAATGAGAAAAAACAACAGGGACTTGCACCTTCTTTAGTCCTGGGGGCACAGCAGCTAAGGAAACTGCAAGAAAAGGGAAAGATCTGCTATCCAAATACTTCCCAAACGGGAACACTAGAATATAGGGGGACGATGAACTTCCCCTTTCATATCCTCCTGAGGAAACCATTTTGATTCCACTACCTGGTGACAATAAGCCAAGTCATCCTTCAGCAGGTATCTCCATACATGTAGCTAAAAACCAGGTAATATATTAACTAAAATATTTTAATGGAATTCTCATGTTATAAAAGCACAGCAGGCGGAATTTCTCTTTTCACACACAGTGATATGCATCCTCCCATGTGGAGAGAGCTGTGGCTGCATATTTTTCTGATTAAGTAAATATGAGACATCTTGCTTACACTGCAAATCCAATAAGCCTCAATGCTGACAGTGCACTGGTGTACTTATTCAGAAGTTGCTGTCCCACCTCAGGGATGGTCAAGCTGCCTGCTGGGAGGGCTAAACCATTAGCAGTACTGACAGACACCAAAGTTGCCTCTTATCATAGGTCCAACAACTCCTAGAGCATCTGATCACCACTACTGCAAGACAGAGGTGAGTGAAGGATGAGGCTGATAAGAAAACACTACTCACAACCTGATTTTATTGTGCATTTTGGTAACTGGAGAGAGATTCCTATGACAGTGTGCACCTTCATGGTTTGTGATACAAAACAGTTTAAATGACAGGCTAGGAAGGACCTTTCCCTTCTTGCCCTGTTTTTTCAGAGTTTCTAAAAGTTTCCCTGGCAGAAGAGGAACAATGTCAGCTTACAGAATCGCTCATCTTCAGAAGAGCCCACCCTGTTCCAGTTAAATGAATGGAAGAGGATCCTACCAACTGCAAAACAAGTTGGACAAGCCCCCTGCTCAGCACGGAAACTACTCGAGAGGGGAAGATGAGAAAGCAGACTCCCCATGCTCACAAAAGATAACACAAATACACCTTTTTAAATCAACTCCTTCTACCCTCACATTTATTTAAAAAAAATAAAAAAAAAAAACAACAAAAAACAATCCAAACAAACACAAAAAAAAGCTTAAACCAGTCTTTGCAAACAAATCTTTTGTTTCTCCTTCCCAATTCAGTGGAATTGCTGCAAGCACTCCATGACAGCTGACTGTGGGGTGCAGAGAAAGTGTACTGCAACTCAGTCATATTTCCATAGGAAAAGCTGACTCATAACTTACAACATCCTTGAAATGCTAACAGAGGCTGGTAAGAAGCATCCAAGCATCAAGTCCAAGGAACAGCACTGCAGCCATCTGAGGCCTGACATGGCTCCTAGCTCTAGCAGAGTAGAAGGCCCTCCTTTGCTGCCAAGCGCTCACGATGGATTTTATCCTGCTGCAGCTCCTCGTGGTTTGGATGCCAGAGCTTCATGACAATTCTCTCAATGTTTAGAGCATAGACAGTGTGCGCAGGAATAACTTCTTTGTGCACCTGGACATACACATTAGAAAGCAAATTTCATGTTTTCATACACATTTTCCCACACTGCCCATGGAACAACCTCCCCCTGTGCATGAGCCCAGCATGCTGCCATACATAAGAACTGCAACTTGCCAGCACTGCCACCCCAGTCAGCACAGAGCAACCACCTGTTATGCCATTTTGTAAGGGAGTGGCAAGTTAAGAAAATAATCATTTTTGCTTAGACACCTCCCCAGCACTTGTGTCTGATCACAAGTAACCTGCTGCAGCAGTCTGCACACCAGAACCAAATATTCCTTTAAGTACCCAGGTGGAACAAGAGGAGTAAGGAGGGACATGCCAGGCTAAGTCACTTCACTGCATCATGTGTAACATGAACAGAACATGAACAGCTTACCTGCAGTGCCTCAAAAAGGTCATACATGTTCACTGGTGGGAGAGATGCTGGCAAGGTGTCTCCAGAGCACGCCAGAAGTAATGCTGCCTGCTGCTCGGCATCATCGGGCGGGGGCTGTGGAGCCAGACTCTGACCAGCAGAAGGCGCCACACAGGTTGGAGGGCTGTAGAGAGAGCAAGCAGTACAACCCTCCAGTCAAAACAGCACTAGTTTTGGAAGTCACACAGCAGCAGCTTGGCCCCAGGGTTTGCTTTGCCCTATCAGCTGACTTAGTCCTTATATACATAAAATTATTTCAGTTGTAATTAAGAATATCTTTAAAGTTCCAGTTTAATAAAATAGCACAAAGTGATCCTCAACATGCTTCAAACCTGCTTAACTGATCTCGATTGGGCAACTTTTTGTTTACAGCCAATTGCTCCTACTCAGCACAAGACTTAAGGCACCCACAACACAAAATTGAAAGACACAAGCCATTAGGCAGAGCTGTTCGGAGTGGATTGCCCTGTAGTGCTATAATCAAACCTTAAAACACCCACGACCTCCTGTCAACTCCTAGAAGCTGCCACAGACAAACACAACTGCCTTCTCATACACACACGTTGCCAGATGCACAGCACAAGTTGTCTGACATTGAGACTTTGGAAAACAAGATGACCTTGAAGCTCTGCTAACTGGAAAGGCATACCAAGGAGCCATAAATACATTTGGATGCAGGAAATAGCAGGATGCCCTCACCAGCATTTCACTCCTATGGCACTGCAGCGATGCCCCACAAAGGCATGGCTCTTCTGCCCAGGCTCTTCCGCCCTGAGAACAGCAGAATTCCTGTCTCACTCACTACAGTTTCCAAAAAAGCAATAATTATTAAGGACATTCTGAGGACCAGGGGTCATCTTCTTAAATTGATGGACAAGCACAAGTGAGAAAGATGGATTTAAAACTGTTCTAAACTCCACTCCTGAGAAATCCCCATGTTCTCTGTCTCTGTTTAGCCCTATAGTTCTCCATACTGATACCCTCCTAGTGTGAAAGTTAAACACCATTATTAACAGATTCTACAAAGTAAAAAGAGAAACTGAACCATGGAGTAACTTCACAACTAGCAACTTGCACTTGAAATTAGCAGGGTGCTGAGAGCTCCTTACCACTCAATTAAATTGTTATAAGCAACAACACTGTTCTTCAGATATGGCTGAGGGTTAACGTTGCTTCCAAAGGCATATTTAAAATGGCCATCTCTCAGACGATAGGCTTTCCGGCGGGATATCACAGATGTCAGAATATCCTTAAGGTGGTTCTGCAATACAAAACAATCTTATTACCCATGCTGATTTATTTACTGTACCAAGCCATGGCTATGAGAAGTGCCTCATCAATTGACAAGACAGAAGTAGTGCTGCTATGACCACAAGGACCTAAAGATCTGGAACCAGGATCTAGACAAGTTACAGTGTTTTCACTGATAGAGTTGGATACAGAGAACATAGCACTGTGCGAGTACTGCAGGCATTAGCCTGTGACCTGTACTTTAATACATGATGCACTACTTTACATGTCAAAGAGGTCATTTCTTAAATGCTATGAAATTCCCAACCTCTAACCCCTTTGATAAAGAGTTAAAGAGATTTCATCACTGGCAGTAGACGCCATACTTGTACTAAAATACTGGCCCTAAAACTATAGGGAAAAGCCATTCACTCCTCATTTTCAGACCGAAAAGCACTGGAGTAGCAACTGTCTGAGAAGACAACCAGGAAACTGCTTCTTAATCTGGCCTCAGTCCCAGATGGGGAATCCAAGTTGGCCTCCACATCCTGACTCCAGAAAACCATCCACACATCAATGCTCCAAGTAACAGCTGTATCACTCCTGGGGTATGTCAGGCAATGCACCACTGACAGCCAAAACCAGCAAGAGCAGGCACTTCACTTGCAGGTATTCCCCAGTCTGTCACTTCACTACCATGCCAGATACTTACGCCTGTAACAGAGGTTTTGGGACTTTTCTTTTTATAGAAGTGTTTAAACTGGAGCTCCCATTCTGTCCCTGCTTTTAACTGACACAAACAGCATTTTCCAAAACAGCTATTTAAGCATGCCCAGAGTTCCTCATATGAAAGTACTTCAAAATTAACACTTGCAGGCAGAAATCCAAGACTTCACATCTATGATGCCACAAGTCTGGAAGATCTTTGAGTCTCACTTTACTCTTCCCAAGGCAAACTGGCAGTTAGAGAAGCAGGTTTCCTCCCTACACTTAAGGGCACTACTCCCTACTGCACACAGAGCATTTTATTGCTGGCATAATGAGACCACCACTGCTGCCCAGCCCAGTCTCTCACCTCCACAGCATAAACAACTGCCGTCACTGCCTCCTCTGTAACATTGTCTAGCCCATGCTCATATGCTGTTACGATCATCCTTCCTTCTAACTGGCCACGTGTAGGAAGCATCATGGTATGAGAACACAGCTTCAAATCATCATCTTCTTGAGGATCCTTTGCCACAAATTGCTGGGCTCCAGACAGCGGATTCTGAGGCTGGAATCGGTGCTGTTATGAACACAATATTAGACTGTAAGAAGACAAACACCAAGCAGACCCTTTTGTTCATCACGCTAAATATCCCTTCTCCAGTTGGAAAGCAAACCCCGGTAAAAGTGTATCACAGTAGGACAAGCAGAGTGATATTCTTCCCCAGGATACTTTCCCAACCCCCAGTGATTTGTGACTGAACAAATTTGAGCCAGAGTTGGTATCCTTTTATTAAGCAACACATGAACTTGTTCAGCAGCGCCCTGAACCACCCAAACTTTGTGTATCCACACATCCTACAGCAAGGAATTCTATGGTGTAACAACACACCACATAAAGAGTCACCTCTCTGGTTTGCTGTGTACCTCCCCCATCTGCTAGATTCTTCTCATTCTCCTCCAAGACACAAATGCTATCCAGGCCGGTGCTGATTTTATGGACTTCCATATTTCATAGTCACCTCCTTCCATGCTGAAGGGTTCTTGTCTATTTAGCTATTTACTGTACAGAAGGGTGTGGTTTTAATTACTAACTCTAGAGTTTCCATCAAGATTAAAAACCATCATCTTAAGCTTGTGTGATTGATTCTCATTTATTTAAAGCTTTAAACGGAACAACTTAGCCAAATTCCAGGTCTGAATTTCATACTCTGGTCTCCCCATGCACTTACAATACTCTGAGCAGAGCTGTGTTACTGAGCAGTCACTCATTCAGAGACGAATTATGGATACTTTTCAGAACTGCCTCAGTTATTTAGGGAAAAAAAAAAGACATCACAGAACAGGAATTTGTACCACAAGACAGCAACCCTCATTTTCCAGGCCACACGTATTCCAGCACAATGCCCTTACAGAGCTGATGCCGCAAGCTCCAGGTGGTTGCAGAGACTCCTGCAAAGTATTGGGCCCCAGGTAAAGCGGGGAAAAAAAAAAAAACAGATGAGAACAACTGATACTTGAGCACAGACATGTGCTTGCCCAAGCCCACAAGAAACAAGTTGATGGAGTACTCCCACAACCATCCAAGCCACAAATCCGGTGGCTCTGGAATGACGATTGCTGCAGGTTCTCAGGGCATCAAGACAAACACATTCTTCAAATATAAACAACGAATATGCAGCAAAGTGGATCTCTCACATCTTGGTTTCAGGAGAAGGGCGGCTGCTTTATTCCAAGTACAGTGTGGCATTTAACTCAACAGTGAAAAACCAATCCACCCACCAGTTATGTGAAAGCAGGTTTCCCTCCCCGTAATTCTGAAGACTTAAGCTTTCATTACAGGAAAGCTACATATCTGTATGCCTGGAAAAAAACACCTTCAAAATGTAAGCAACTCCTAAGGAGAATGTGGTTTAGCAGAGCAAAAGCCAACTGGAATGAACCTGTGGTCATTCACAGCTGTTATTCTGACCAGTGAGGGAAACATCAGGAAATATCAAGGCACTTCCAAGTTCACACTGCTCAGGAATTCCACTAGTAGTAGACAACCCATTAATCACAAAATACAATACTTAATACAGTACTTACTACCAAGCATTACAGGAATACATGTATAAACACACACTAAATGTGTTGTAACACAGGGGGATCCAAGTAAACCAAATTCCAAGGCTTCCACTATGTCACAACTTGTTTCTCAACCTCCCCTCACTACTGAAAAGTCACAGTGAAGTTTTGGAACAAAAAGATGACAGACTGCCCTCAGAATTCAGGTTGCAGCTGTGAACGCTGAATACTTCAGCAGTTTCCAAATACAACAAGCCTTCAGTTGGACACATCCCTCAAACATCAGTCACTGAAGCACACACATGGTGCCTAACTATAGTGCCCAGAAGTGCAGTATGCACTTCAGCTGAGCCAACCTACACCCTCAATGCCTAAGACCAGGAAGTTCCACATGCCCATTCTTCCCTATCCCCAGCCCCTTCTTCCTTTTCACTGCCTTTCATCCAACCACAAAGAACACCGATCCAGCTGAATAAACCAGCAAGAAAAACTTGGGGTTTGTGGTCTTTTTTTGTGTGGCTTGTTTTTCTGCCTTGTGAGAAAACTGAACAGGATCATGATCATAGAATCACAGAACCAACCACAGAACAGTTCGGGTTGGAAGGACTTTAAAGATCATCTCATTCCAACCCCACTGCCACAGGCAGGGACAACTTCCACTAGACCAGACCTTGAATTCTTCCAGGGATGACACATCCACAGCTTCTCTGGGCAACCTGTTCTGTGCCGCACCACTCTCAAAGTGAAGAACTTTTCCTAACATCTAACCTCTCCTCTGTCAGTTTAAAGCCATTTCCCCTTGTCCTATCCCTACATGCCCTTGCAAAAAGTCCCTCTCCAGATGTCTTGTAGGCCCCCATCATGCTCAGACTTGCCTCATCAAATCCCTCCTGTTACAGTGCCCCATGCCAATCCTCTTTCATACCAGGCCCCCTCCACACTGGTCTGGCAGTGTCAAAACAACTGTAGAACAAACACAGACAGTACCAGATGGAGGTACAGAGCTGTTGCTGCAAAGTGAACTGGATTTTGTGTATTTACCTGCCACCTACCAGAAGACAGCATCTTTGCAAAACATGTTCTGAAACAACTTGACCCTCTTAAACAAACATCTTACTTCTATCACTTCTGATTGCAGAGTCCTGTAGAGCAGATCATACAATCATCAAGTTCTGCCTGACTCCTGAATAAACAGGAAATCCCTTTTGTTTCAAGTATCTCATAGATGTACAAAGTGAACAAGATATTACAGAGAATGTGAGAGGTGAATGAGACTATGAAAGACCTGCCTAAGCATAACTGCAGTGACGACAGAGCTTAAATTATTCCTCAATGGTTCCTGGAATACATGCTTTTGCAACTTCAGTATTTAGGCGGCCTTCCATGGCTTCTCTGGTGTCAAACAGAGCCAGGTCACACTATAGCCTTTATGCCAAAGAAGCTTCCATAAAACAGACAGCAGCCACTAACCCCCCAGCTCTTATTCCAATCCAGAACTCAAAACAAATAAGACATGTACAACTGCACATGTTGGACTTCCATCATCCCTGGAAATAAGAAAAGCTACATGCACGTGCAGAGTTCTTCACCCACATAAGAATGTCAGAGAGCCATGACCATTTGATCACACTTACATCAAATTTTTGTCGAACAGAAGATATCTTTTTCTTTCCTTTGGGTTTTCCAGGTTTAGTTGCAGAGCCACCCGGCCACGGCAGAGTTCCAGCACCTTCTACAAATTGAAAAGGTTAAAAAAAAAAAAAAAAACACACAAAAAAAAAAAGCCACAAGCATCAAAACCCCTTAACCCAAAATCAAGAGCCATGGCCCAAAGGAAAGACCTCTCAGAGGAGAATGCTTTTGGCAGCCCTTTCCTTTCCTCATCAGCCCCCTGCAAGCTTGACTTACTCATATCCCATTACTTTAGTACAAACTTGTCTGCACACCACACAAAAATCCATGGTGGAAGGATGGAGAAGAGCACAGCCACCAGGAAAGCCACAAGGAAGGAACAAGCCATTTATTCCATCAGGAAGATGACAGGACCTTGCCCAGGGGTAGGATTCTCCTCCCTGGATCAGATAACAAGCAAAAGGATCAAGCAGTCTGACTTGTTACCTACGCCTTTACAGTTAGTTCCCCATCAGCTTTAGCCAGCTTTGTCTCACACCCTTGTTAAACACCACGGCTGATCATTCTTGTTGCGCTGAGGGGAGACAGGGGAAGAACTGCAAAGGCCACTGAGCCCAAGAGCAGGATGACACCAAAGCAAGCAGTGAGCTTGTGACTGACCAGAACTGGCAGGCAGCTGAGAAAGCTATCACTGTGTAATATCAATAAATACATTTGGCCACATCAGAAGTCAACAGTATGCTGTTTGACAGCTATGCCTATAGTAGGTCAAACCACATTCTGACAATCACAGAGCTCTTGGCAAGGACAGCCTAGCAGACTTACCACTGATGAGTTTACAGGATCCATGCACAATTCCTTCAGGTACATTGGCACTAAGACAGCATTGGTTTGGATGCATATGCACTTGCTGACAGCAAACAAAAAGTACAACTCAAAGACTGGACAGCCCTCTCGTGGCTACAGTGGCAGCCTCTGCTCTGCACCACCAGTATCCTCCTCCCTCAGTTTTGCATAGCACATGAGCACCCTTCTTGAGTCCTTGCCCATCTCCAGGGACGTTAGACAACTGAGTTCTGAAGGCATTTCACCCAGCTCCGAAGTGGAGGCTGAAGCTCTACTGCCAGGCAGTGCTGACAGCACTGACATTTCAGATGTTCTCTTGCCTGAGAGCAGCATTTGCCATTACAAGAAAAGACAGCAGCCAACCCACAACTCACCATCCACAGCTTGGCCACCCTCAAGCACACTCACTGAGTATCAACAACCAACCAGTTCTGGCTCTCTTCTGTTACTGCAGGTGGCCACAGCTCAACACCAGCTTCACATCAACCTGTGCATTTACCTCCAGCTCTCATAACTATGTTTAATTTGCTGTAATCAGGAATTCATAAATACAACTATACTACAGCCCTGTTTATGGGGAATGAGGCTGGCTAAAGGTCCTTAGCTATGTGGAGCTTTCCACTCTCCTGGCTGAAGCATGAGCAGTGTCCTTTGCCATGAAAGAAAAACAACTTCTAAAACATGACTTTAGGGGTCAAGTGAAACCAGAAGAAACCAGGTGAAGTTTTTGAACCACCAGCTGCTAAGAAGGGGCTAGAAACAAACCACACAGAGATGATGTATTTCTCCTATAAAAAAAAAAGTTTACTAAAAAGTTAAGCTACATTCCTAGTGGTGAGGTGAAAACCAACAGTCTACAACAAGCCCTGCTATCCAAATCCACCAGTCAATTATAGGAAATCAAAAGATAATAAATCCCCTCCAAAAATTATAAAGCTGGTGTCACTACTCATCACTACAAGATCACAGGAGAGGCCCTCATGAGTGAGTGTCAGAAAGCACCATGAGGGCAACCATCTCAAGGACCGCTACTGCCCTTCATCAAGATCTCAGGACTTACATCTTAGCATCTATCAAAATAACACTACTTCTCTCACAAGATGCTTCGCTCTTTAAAGATGGGTCCTTTCTTGCCCCTCCTCCTCTCCTCCACAGCAGGTCAGACCCCTTCTAGGCAGGGGGGATTAGATGTGTTATGGACACAGAAATTACCTGTTCCATTTCAAAGTTTTCAATAAAAACACATCTCTAGATTGCAATGCCACCCCACCCCAGGTCCTTCTTCCTTCTGAGTCATCACATACAGCTCCTCATCCTCGCTTGTGACAGCTTCCTTAGCAACTAACTACATGACAGGTGGGAGAGACAGAGAAATTGGAACAGATGGAGACAGAAACAAACCATCCTTTTGTATAATAATGTATTACAGATTAACAGGTTACAGCAGGGCCAGAATTTTTTAAATGTCTTATTTAAAAATATATTATAGTGACTTTTAAACTAAATGGCAACTGATTTTCAAGGCTTTGACAGTGGATCTGAAAGATGCAACTTAATCAAATCTTAGCCTGTGCATTAAAAAAAAAACAAATTTAGCCAGACTTAGCTCAGAATAAGGAAAAAGAGAGACACTGTCTCCTATTGTCCATTATAATGAGGCCAGAGCAGAATTTTTTTGGCTCCTTTTCTAGGTCTTCCTATTACCAAGCCTGTCTTGCACTAAATAAAGAAAGCAAAATTTCCCTCTAGTGCTCTAAGAAAACCAGTATTTGCATTCCTGGCCACAAGTGACAAGGCTGGGCTGTCTCAGGCATGAAACTTCAGAGATATTAGCAGCTTTTTTTTAATCTTGCTAGCAAGAGAATGAGATATTAACAAGCCACAGCAATGGCTGCTGACAGGCCTTCAAAGATGAGCAACAGATAAGGATGTTTTCATAAGAGCTGCAACATATCTGCAGTGATGGCACCAGCCAGTCCAGGCAGAGCGCGTCAGGTTTTCCTGACATGCTGCACCAGCACCACAAAGGAGGAAAGGTCAAAGATACAGAGAAAGTCACGACAGAGAAAAGCAGCCAGGCACAGGAAACATGCATTTTTCCACCCTCGTTTATTCAATCTTCAGTTGTTTTGGATTTTGTTTTCCTGCAGAGACAAGGGTTTAGTCAAATATATTCTGATGACCCTCCTCTGTCAAGAATTCACACTTCCATTTTTTTCCTTTCCTTCTTTCCCAGGTCTGGAGAGAACTCAGGCAACTTGAGCTCATCTCACAGGTGGCAGTCCTTCAAGCAAAGCCTGTGGGTAATGCTGATAGAATAAAATGCTCCTGCTATCCTGGCATGAGTTCCAATTTGCTGAACCATCTCTTAGATGGCTCCAGATTACTAGCAAATAAATTAAAACCTTACAACACCAACTCAAGTGCATGCAATTGTCTCAGGTTTATTGTTAACATTTAGCTAAGGAGGGAGGTAACAGTTCAAGTGTGGTAAGTATTAACTTAAGAAACTTTGCTGACCTAATTGCAACAAGTAAGCTTAGTGAGCAAGTCCATGCAAGCTTAAAAAAAGCTTTACATTTCAGTTCTTTTTGATGGAAAAATGACATAAAAATCAGAAAAGCACTTACAAAAATAGTGGTAGAAACAGAATACCAAAGAAAACAATTTTCTTATAATGGGAAGTGTGCCACACCACTCAGACTGGAATAGCCAACCTAAAATTACCAGTAAGGCACACTATAGTATTTTGGATAGCATATTTCTGGGAAGTTTCTTCTCTTCTGGCACTTTCACAGCTTCCCAGCTATGTTACAGCTGGGTGCCACTCATGTATTTATGGGTGTCTTCACAAATATGGCTAGCAGAGGGAAAAACATTATCTATTTTTAAAAAGGGCAGAAAAGCCAGATTCAGGGCTCCTCAGGACCCTGCTGTGTTCTCAGTGGGAGCTCAGCAGGAATTAAAAAAACTGGTCATTCTTCACATTGAAATAGGTATGAACTTCCTTCCCTCTCCACCACCAACTCCTAAACATCCCATGCCACACAGACTGTTGAACTGGAATTTAAACTTTGTATGATCAATAGCCTAAGCAGATGAGATGGGGAAATAGGAAGTGTCCTCACAAAGGGTCACATTCCCCCGGCGTCCCTTACAAGTCCAAGTGGAACCACTACTGCCAAAGATACCAAAATCTCAATCAGATCAGTTTGCATGGTCCAACATATACAATAATCACTTCTTAGTATCTTCCCCAAAGTTTCCTATTCCAAATGCTACAATATCAAGTACACTTTTAACACTGACCACACATTAATACAAAATAGCATTTTAAGATGGTTCTTTTTCCATTGTGTCTCTCACATGAAGGTGGAAAGTACATGCATCAGTAACCCTCATGGCATACCAAGTGCATCAAGCACACTCCTTTAAAGTTATCTGTTTCCATGAATCATGATGTTTACATCTCCACCTTCTGCCCAAAAGACAGTGGTGGAGACAAAAAGCCTGTAAGCTTCCCACTCTCACTCTGGGGAAAAAGGAAAAAGAAAAAAAGGAAGAAAAAAACCACCCTGCAGGTATCAAACTGGTATCTAGAAGGAAAAAAACAAGTCTAGACATAACATCTAGTATTCCACTTGCACTGAACTTTCCTGGGCTTGCACATGTAATCAGCTGTACCACACACAGCAGACTGGCAAGTAAAATGTGTGTCTACCAGTCAGTTGCCCAGAAAGAGTTATCTCAGCACAGATTAGCTCAAAAACCACTGGGAGACTGCACCAATCTGAGGAGAGCAAAACAGACTAGCAGCATGTACCATTAACTGCAAAGCACTAAACCATGTCCTCAGGAACACACACATGGTTAAATTGTGGTGGTTGGTTTTTTTCAAGCTGGCTTATGCAGATGTGTGGCTAGAGCCAACAAAAGCCTTTTTGAAAGCACTGGAGGTGACCACCAGCTGGTCAGCTATCATTCCATTACATGCTGTCACCAAGCTGCTGAAGCACTACCAGAAGGATTCTTCAAGGGCTTTTAGAGACAGTAAGCTTCAATGAGACAAGAGGGAAAGTCCTTGCAAGGACCTGAAATGAAAAAAGGTCAGGCAGGACATAATAAGCACATGGAAGACACCTGTGGAGCACCACACTGCTTTGTGATGGGGCTTGCACTTTTAAAACACTCCTAGATAGCCTTGAAAAGGGGGGCACTGGGGGGGGTGGTAGAGTTTGCTGGCAAATCTGAGCTACTCAAACCCAGGAAGATGAAGCCTGACTGGATGGCTGCAGAAAAGCTGCAGAAGACTATGTGAGTGGATAAAGAGACAAATGAAATTCAATAGTTAAGAACAGAGTAATGAACACAGAAACAAACAACCCCACCTTTAGCCACACAGCAATGGGTTTTAAGCTGACTACTGTCACTCAGAAGCAAGACCTCTGAGCTTTGATCTCTACTCCAACACTTGCATCAGGTCAGTGCTGAGCTCAGGGAATGCAGGCACGCTCTCCCTCCACCTCATAATTTACACTCAGATACTTCAGGTAACACCCACAGGAGAACTGCTGTGCTTGTACTTTCTTTTTATAATCCAGCTGCCAGCCAAAAGCAACTACTAAGTCAAAAGCAAGGAGCAGCAAGATGAATATAAAGAGGAAAAGCCTGAGACTCAAAGGGCATTCATAAAGTTCAAGAGCAAACAAAGCAAGTTTGGAGGTGGGAGAGGTTAGCTTTTAATTAGCACAGCTGGTATAGTTAAAGACCAGCTACAACACAAAAAGCTGTGGGTATCAAAAAATGTATTTTTTTTTCATTCCTCTAGATACATCAGGTATACTAGTAACAGAGATCCTCTCTCCTCAAAACCTTGCCTCTCCACTCTCAGCCCAGAGCTGTAACAATTTTTTTTCCCTTACTATGCAGCAGTCTTATATTTTGGATTGCAGTTCAGGTGTCTTTCCTACCATGTCTCCAATTGAGAGCTCTTCTGAAGACCAAAAAAAGACATACCTCACAACCTTGACGACAGCCATTGAAAATGCTCACAGAGCTAAAGGGTGAACTATCTGAAGAAGGCTGGGTTAACCAGCCACAGCTCAACCAAGTCTCACTGTAGGCATTCCCAGTAGAAGCCTTTACACTTCAGCCCACAGCACACAACCAGTCCAGGAATCAAACCAGCTTATCACACGCAGCAATCCAGTCTCAGCCTCTAACCAAGCACACGCAGCTTGTTCAGAAAAGCTGCTGAAGTTCAGAAAAGCTGACTTCTCTGATGAAGTCAGCTGGATCACTATTTTGCTACAATTAAGCCTGTGTGGCAAAAAGAACACCGATATTAAGGCTCAGAAAACTGGAGTACTTTGAAAGTACACACAGCAAAGCATTGCTACCTGGATGTTTTAATAGGGCTTCTCAGGACTTACCTGGTGCAGAAACCAAGATCTGGCATCGGGTAAGAATGGCCAGGAGGAAATCGTTGTGAGAGTGGACTGTGTAAAGACAGACAGTTCATTAGCAACACATCAGTGCCCAGACACGCTCCCTCAAATCAATCTTAAAGTAGCTCACGATGCCCTTCCAGTCACACAATGCCCACATGCTTAGCTACAGAGGCACATATCTCAATTTAAGTTTTTTTGGAGAGCTTTCTTCTACTAGACCCAGAAACTGTGACTACTACACTAGCAAAAAGGATACTACACGATCTGAAAATAAATTTTGTCACTTCTCAGTGTGCTACACATGCAAATCCAGCCCTAAAGCATGCAACATGAAACATCTGGTGCATTCAGCCAGTAAGAGAAGGATCCAGTGTCTCTCCTGCCATGCAGACTTCTGGCAGCAGAGCTTTTGGTTTGCTAGAAAAGGACCAGTAAGAGCTAGTCCCAGAGAGGGAAAATCAAGTCAAACATGTTCTAGATAAATGCAACTTCCTTGCAGAAAGGTTACTAGAACACTAAGTAAATAAATACATATCAGAAACAGCAAAGACGAACTTCATAAGCAGGGTCAGAGGGTGAAAGGACCCTCTTTAGCTTTTGAACACAAGCACTAACAGACTCCCCACTCTTTCCCATAGAGAACACAAACATTGAGGTCAGGAGCCCCAACAATAATCTCAGGAAAAGCCACCACTCTTCACAGACCTACAGAGAGGCAACGACAAGAGACTGTCACTCTCCAACACCCCCACCTGCCACCCGGAAGAACAGGAAAGGCACCTGCCTGCTGCAGAACTGCCTAGGTGAGTCTGAGGTTCCCTTCCCCACTTCAACCACACCAGTTCAGTCCCAGCCACAGGAAGAGCACAGCATGGAAAGGACTGGGTTTCTACGGTGACATAACAAGATGGCTTTTTGCTTGCTGGGACACCATATTTTACCGTATTCACACAAGACCAAATTGCCTGTCAGTGCCAAGACCACAAAGGGACTTTCCCCAGCAGCTCAGGGCACCTCCTACTTAGGGCTGCAGGAGCCCCAGCTATTCTTATTTCCCCTACAGCAACTTCCCTGACCGCGAAGCAGTATGCAGCTGGGAGGAGCTCCTCCCAGGCCTAGCAAACCAGCATCAGAGCCACAGAAACACAAACACGAGATTACTTTTTACCATTGTCTTGCGTGAGAAGCCTGCGTGCTTCCAGGTCAAACTCCTCCTTACTGATCTTCTGCTTGAACCAGAGCTTCAAATTGGCCCAGTACCTAGGGGAGAGCGGGAAACGTAGAGACACCAAACAAAAAGCGCCGCTCCTAAACGCCCTCCTCCCCAACGCCAGCACAGAGGGGTCCGGAGCCCAGGCCAGCGCTGAGGCTACGGCACAGACACGGCACAAACGCGCGCCTAGGCCCCACTGCTGCTCGGCCTCACTCTCCAGCTGGCTCCCCTCCTCCACCACACTCACTGCTTCACGTTCTCGCCCAGCGCCTCGCTGAGGCTCTTCTTGGCCGCCTCCAGCTCGCTCACGTACGTCGCCATTACCTGAGAGAGACAACAAAACCTCCCCCCCCTCCCAAGCCACGAAGTGCGACAGCAACCGTAAAGCACAGCAACCATCCATCATGTGACAGCCCAGGGCCCTCGCCGCCAGAGGGGGCGGTGTCCCCGCGCATGTGCAGAGGCGGCAGCGCAGGGGCTCGCAGTCGGCGGTGCAGCCATGCCGGGGTTGCTGCTGGGTGACGAGGCGCCCAACTTCGAAGCGGACACCACGCAGGGACGAATCCGCTTCCACGACTTCCTGGGAGACTCGTGAGCATCGTGGGAAGCAGGATCGGGAACGGGGCACCTCGGCGGGAGGGCGTCAGGGTAGGGGGATGACCGCGGGGCCGCCCCGCGGGAAAGGAGCCGCTCGCTGCGCAGCAGACTGGCGCAGGGTCCCGGGTGCCGATTGCCTTCCGCTTCGGGCGCCGAGAGCGGGGGTTTTATTTCCATATGGGCACGGCCGTTCGTGGCCCGTCCCCGGGTGGGAGCCTAGGGGCTTCTCCCAAAAATGTGCATTTTCCCCGCGTGGAGCAGCCGCGGTGTGTGTGACACGGGCCGGGGCCCGCCGTGTGCCAGTGGAGCGCGGTGACGAGGGTCGCGCAGGCCCCGCCGTGCGCGGGGAGCCGCCCCTCCGCATCCTTCCTCGGGCTGCGCACCCAGAGGGCCGGCAGAACTCAGCACGGGCGAGCCGAGCCCCGAGAGAGCGAAGACGGGCTCTGAAAACCGCAGAGCCCGGACAAGGGCAAAGCCAGTCTTGCCAGGGCACAGCTCAGTCCAGGGCAGCCCCAGACATCAATGTCAAGTATGTCCCGTACGGGCCTGGAGAGTGAGCCTGGGCTTGTGAAGGTGTATAATCGAGCAGTAGCAAAGGGGTCTGTCTGGTCCTGTTGAAGCCATTCGTTGAAAGTGGACAGCCACTTGCCTTTAGGCACTGTTTCCCTGCAAAATCTGTTGCTCCATTTCTGGCTGGAGCAGGAGAGTGCTGGCACAGCACATTTAGGACTTGCTTCCTGCAGTGCTTGGCAGGGTTGAATCGGTGTTTGAGTCCGCTTCTGTCAGTGTTGTGAGCTTGGGCAGATGGGGATAAAAGACCCCTCTTAATGAGAAAATAAGGTGCAGGGCTTCTTAAAACTGTATGTTCCAGCCTGAGCACGCTCATGACAGCTTTCTTGGGCAGCTTCTATCTGGGTTTTTGCTGCCTTTTTTTTCAAGTAGTACACATGTTATAAAAAGAGACTTGTAGCACCACTGGCCAGGTCACTGCCCTGTAAGTTCTGTTGGTGAGCCATCTGCAGGGTGCCTCACTGTATCCCCCCCCAGCTCTGTTCCCAGTTCTCTAAGACAGGACAGAGATGAGCTGTTCCCGCAGTAGTCTCTGTACAGTACAGTCTATACAGCTTTTTGTCTGTGGTACAGACCGAAACAACATCTCGCCTCAATGCCATCTCCTGCTCCCTTCTTTCAGATGGGGCATCCTCTTCTCCCACCCGCGGGACTTCACACCCGTCTGCACCACAGAGCTCGGCCGGGCAGCAAAGCTGGCCTCTGAGTTCAGCAAGCGCAATGTAAAGATGATTGCCCTCTCCATTGACAGTGTCCAAGACCACATGTGCTGGAGCAAGGTATGGGGTGTGAGGAGGCACAAGGGGAGCTTGCACTGCTGCCTTTGTTCTGAAGGCCAGAGGAAGAGTCCACACAGAACAAAGCACAGGCTCAGGATTACATATCTCAAGTTCCAAAGCATGTAAGATAGGAGAGGCTAAAATTCAGAGCAGGAATAGGAAGGTCTGCTCCATCTTTCTGGAGCACTCCACAAAGCCTGGGGCACTCTAGGTACTAACACTTTGAAGTAAGAGGAAAATAGTACTACTGCTCTCCCACCAACACCTGAAAAAGTAAAACATAAGTGAAGGTGGTGCCAAAACTTGAAGGAAGGCAGTCTCTCCAGAGACCCTCAAAAGGTTCTGTAATAAAACAGGAAAGGAGGCATCAGAAGTGAGCAGACAGTCTTCAAAGGGTACAATTCATGCCCAAACACGGAAAAGAAAAGAGAACAAAGAGGGACATGTTAAACTTAAAACCACAAGTAGGAGAACGTTAAATATAAAACCACCATAAAAGGAGTATATAAAAAGATGGGAATGAAATAGCTTGCTGAAAGAACATAAAAGAAACTAATTAAAAACTTCAGATGCAGCCTCAGCAGTGGTGTGCTGCCAGGGAGTAAAATTCCAGGGCTCATAGGTGGCAGGGGTGTAAAATGAGCATTTCAGACGGATATGGCCAGAGGACAGAAATCCCTGAGCGAATTACCTGCTTTTTAATTTGCTCTTAACATTGAGAATATTTTCACATTTTCCAGGAGTAAGACATGCATGCAATACGAGGTAGTAAAAGTGAGAAATATCCACACTCCAACATTGTTTCATTACTGGCTGGCTTTAGAAATTACTTAACTGCCTTTTTGCTTAAATTGACCTTCTTTCATGAGGGGTGCATGGCTGATGTCCCTCCAGGCTCCAGAATGGCCTGGGAAAACTGGTGTACAAATCCCACTCCAGTAAATGAGATTCCCATGCTGGTCAAACTGGCTGAAACCACCAGGCAAATCTGCAGATAACATCCCATTAAGTATAGCAGAAAGTTTGTGCTTTTGTAAGGGAGTCGCATCTCATGGCTGGCTAAAGCCATGTGAAGTTATTGCTGACTTTTAGGAAGTCTTAACATTTCCAAGAAGCTTTCGACAAAAGCAGCTTTGTGAAGGGCAGGCTCTTTCTGCAGGGAGACAGGACAAGGTGGTAAGTTGTGTCAAAGGAGGGAAGCAGTGGGCTCCCTCGAGGGTCTGCAGGGATGCTTGGGGTTCAGCACACTCAGGTGATCTGGAAAAGATATGAACATATGAACAACGAGCTGACTTTGCTGACATTGTGGAATTATTTAGCACAACCTCAAGGTAAAATCAGAAGTTGCAGAACAGTCACTTGACACTAACTAATGGGAGGCAGAGTTTAGAAATGTTTAGAAAACCTTCCAGAACAAGCATGGAGAAAGGCAAAGGGCAGCAGTCCAAGCTGCAGTGAGCTTTCTGTCAGGCTGGGAGAGGCCTCACAGGCAGTGGTTTGGAAATGTCAGCTCAGCACCTGTTGAAAAGTGTGGAGGCCCACCAAAGCAAAAGATCTAGCTGGTGAAGACAAATCCATAGCAGACTGGAGCCTTCCATGCAATCTGGTTTTGAAATAATCCATCTTGCAGGCTACAGGAGGACAAGAAAAGGTACAGAGGGGGAACAAAGCTGCCTGCAGATTTGGGCAGGTCTGCTTCAGTGCAGAGCAGCTGAGGCTCTTTAGCCTCGGCACAGGAGAATGTGTCAGGCTGTGTCACTGTGAGCAGTATGGGGAGCATGGAGGAGCAATGAACTTTCATGAATGCATCATGGAAGGGTATGAGAGAGGACAGGAATGTGATTGCTCTGCTGCTAGACCTTGCCTATCTATACACATGATCCTTTTTCTTTTGTCCCTGACAAAGCTTAAAAGAACTTCAGATAACATGGAGAACTAAACAGGGAAGGCAAGTGTTTGGGCCTACCACGAGGCTGAGACTGGGGGCAGTGCCTGAAGCGTTCTCCTGCCTAGTCACAGGTTAAAAAAGAGCTTAACAGACATACAGAGCCTTGGCAGAGCTGACTGTCTGGACAGAAACAGACTTCATTAAATGGTAGACTGAAATCTAGAAACTGCAGTTTCCTTGTAGATCTTAGAAATCCTAGGGGTGAGCAAAACTTCAGGCAGGCCTCTCTGTGCAGCGTTCCTTTACATACCTGTGCTTTCTTTTTGGATGAAGCTTCTAGCAGTAGTGAGAGGATGAAGCTGTTTTTATCTGGAGCACAGCCTGTGAGGAAGAAAGTGGGCAGGAGAGATGGCTGAAATTCTGCATGAAACAACAAAGAAACTTCTGCTTGCTTTGCTGCCAAATTTCAGTGGGCAGATGGGACCTGAAAGGTGAGGCCAGAGTATACCAAATAATTCTCATGTCACTGCTCAGCTCTGCTTTCCCAGTCAAAGATGTCACTGCTGTTCTTAGGCATCTCTAGCCAATACCTAGAGGCTTGCTGCAGGACTTAGTGCAAACCTGTAGCTCAGCCAGGGTTTGATCCCACTCTCCTACCTCCCCAGTCTGTGTAGTGCTTCTCCAAGGGTTGGCTGAATGCATGAGCTCCATAATCAGCATTGACTGGCATGTGCCAGGCATGTTGGAGGAAGCTTCAGTGCTTTCTTTGGCTACTGATGCCTTCACCTTGGTGAGTAAGAGTGAATAAATCACTGCAGTGATGTCTGGTTTCAGCTTGGATACTGGAAAGAAAATAAGTCGCAGGAGAGTAAGCGAGTCTTGAGTGTCTTATTGCAAAATAGGGTGGGGTTTGTTAGGCTGTTTTGTACAGAGATCCCCAGGTCATGAAAATGTGTGCATTTTGGAATGACTTACAGTACATAGGATTCAGCTATTGCTTCTCAGAAACTCTCTTCATCCTCCAGCCCCCATTCTGAAGAGAGATGGTGGGGGCATGTCACTGTCTGACCTTTATCTACAGCCTCCGGTAACACTGTGGGGTGTTTCACCTGGGCTGGCCTCTCCACCTTTGCTTTCCTTCTGTACTCTGCTTTTGATAAGACTTGCCAGGGGCAGTGTTACAGCCCCTTCTGCCTGCTCTTGCTGCCTCTGCCATGCCAAGCAGCAGTGGGCAGTGCCAAGGGGCAGCATTTCCAACCCTGCTGTCCTTGAGTTCCATCTAAGCAGGACCAAGCCTTTTCCCCTGCGTTCAAAGCCTGGGGAAGGCAGGGAGATTTGTACATTTGAACTACCAGCTCAGCTGGTAATGCACCACAGTGGTGCGTGGGAAGCTTGCATCAATGCTGGAGTCAGTTCTGTCTCCTTACAGCATAAAGAGAACAGAGGGAATGGGCAGCTCTGTTCTGGGGCAGAAACTGCAGATTAAACTTGCTTTAATGTTGGCAGCTGATCTGCTTGTGCTGCCTTGAGCAGGCTCCTCCCAGCCCTGCTGTGGCTCAGCATGACCTGTATGGCACTGCAAACTACAAGAGTAACTCGACTGCTTTGGCCAAGTCCAGACCAGATTCAGGGACGCTCAAAATACAGTTCTGCTGTGAAGCAGGTCAAGCTTGGACTAGCATAGGGAACAACCTCATAAACTATGGTCACAAGAGGGAGCCTGCAAAGATGTGGAAGGGGACTGTTTTCTGTCCCAGCCGTACTTCACCTGCACTCAGACTTTCATGCTATTTTCAGATGTGTTTAAGCAATCTAGGAGTGACTTGCTCTGTGGAACTAGTTCCTCATACAAAACCTGTGAAATGTTCAAGATGTTACCTTTGTTAGCTTTAGAGTTGCTGGTTTGGTCTGTCACTAGAGAAACTGTACCTTAAGAGCACAGTCCAGTTCAGATGTGACACCAACGCATCTGTCAGTAGTGCTAGATTACTTACTCAGAGAGGGTCGGAAGAGGAGCACCTCTGTTCTCAGGGAAAGGTGGTTAAATCTCTGTGTCACTAGCGTGGGCAGGACTTCCCTATTTCTCCATACCTACTGCTGGGGCAAAATAGCTGGTCCACAGGCACTTCCAGAGATGAGCCACAGGGTGTGAGCCTAGACAGTCTAACAACTAACCTCTAAGAATGAGGCAGAGTGCAGCCTGGCATGCAGGTTTCTGGTTTGTCACCTGGTTTCTGGAAGTAGAGAAACTTCATGGAAGGCTGTGCTGTCCCAGCCTGCAAGTAAGGGGCCAAGTAAGTCACAAGCTCCTGTAGAGCAGCTGCTGAACACATTTCTGCATGACCCCTTGCAGGAGCTTGCCCCCCACATATAAAGCCTATATGGAGATCTCCCTGTCTGGCCTCTGCTTCCTGTGATGGTACCCACGACAACGAGCATGAGAATACCAATGGTTTTGTCTCTGCAGGACATCAATGCATACAATGGGGGACAACCTGAGGAGAAACTCCCCTTCCCCATCATTGCTGATGCGAACCGGGAGCTCGCTGTCAAGCTGGGCATGCTGGACCCAGATGAGCGGGACAAGGATGGCATGCCCCTGACTGCTCGCGTGGTAAGTACCTGGAGCACCACTGCATAGCAGCCTTCTCAGCAGTAGGCTTCACCTGTTGCCCTGCCCTTTGTCTGTGGAGCTGGGTTTGAAGATGGGTGCAGCTTACCTGGATGGGCATGACCATCCTCAGGAGCTAGGTTGACTTCCTTGGGCTAGATCCATGGGTTGTGTTGCAGTTGTGGTGCTGGCCTGCTGGCAGCAGCTCCATCCACCAGCTCATCCTGGCTGTGCCTGTCCTAACACAGAGGGGACAAAAGAGCTTGATTTGCTGGACTCTTGTGCTTGCATTAGAAAGGCACAGGTCAAGGGGAAGAAACATTTCGAGTAGCAAACCAATCTGGCATTAGATACAGGAATACTCAGAGCATACACTATGTTCCCTGGGCATCACTTGTTGCTCTAGATCCCCACCATGGCATCTCCGCTGTCCCAACACCTTCGATCAAGTATACCACCTTCCAGGAAAGGGAGGAGCAGCAGGACTGAGCAGATGCAGCAGACCAGCTGAATTTTACCCAGGCCCTGATCCTGTCTCTCTGCACTCAGGTGTTTGTTTTTGGCCCGGATAAGAAGCTGAAACTCTCCATACTGTACCCAGCCACCACTGGGAGAAACTTTGATGAGATCCTGAGAGTGGTGGACTCCCTGCAGCTGACGGCATACAAGAAAGTTGCTACCCCTGTGGACTGGAAGGTGAGGAGGGGTGCAAAGCTCACAGCTGTCCACTGAAAACATGCACTGAAATGTCAACCAGCATCCTTTGAAGGGGGACTCACAGGGTGGGGAAAGCTGATGAGGTCGTGGGGTATGGGTTGCTGCAGTCTGGAATCAGCCTTGAGAACCTCCCTTCCCAGCCCTCAGTGCCCAGTGCCAGCAAATACTCAGCTTGGCCATTCTGGCTGTCAGTACTTGAGCTTTGTGCCAAGGCAGGTCCTGCCCTATGATAAGGAAAGGCATTACCAGCTGTCAGCGTGCCTAAGTCTGCTCAAAGCCAGCACAGCAGCAGGTGTGGGACACCCTTCCCAGGCCCACACACTGCTCTCCTTCCTTTGAGCCAGGAAGGGCCAGCATGGGCACAGCCCCAATTTACCTAGCATGTACACAGTAGAGACTTACCCTTACGGAAGATTACTAGTTGAAGTTGCTTAGTTGTGGTCCCTCCTGCATCTTACAAGATACAAATTCCCCTCTTATTACTCCCTGTTCCCATGGGAGTGCTGTGGGAAAGAGCTGGCCTGTGGGATCCCATTGGCAGGGCTGGCAGAAGGCACAGTTCTCCCTTTTGACATTACCTGTAGCTCCCACTCAGTTCTCACTGCCAGCTGTAGGCAGAGCTGCGGAGAATATGCCTGGGGCACTGGGGCTGAGTGTTTCTGGGGAGGCAGGGATGTTCCAGCTCTATCCAGGCCTGCCAGTTCCTCTGCTGCTCTCACAGTTCCCATTTGCTCCCCAGCCTGGTGACAGTGTCATGGTTGTGCCCACCTTACCTGATGAGGAAGCCAAGAAGCTCTTTCCCAAAGGAGTCTTCACAAAGGACCTCCCATCGGGCAAGAAGTACCTGCGTTACACCCCACAGCCGGAGTGAGCATGTCTGCCCAACCATCCTGCACATTGTTTGGCATCAAGAGCCTTTCTTGTGCCCAGCTCCTGCCTCCCTAGCACTGTGCAAACAGCAGCCTCGTACTGTTACACTGATGATGCATTGCAATACTAAACCAGTCCTCCCCATCCTTTTCACCCTCCACATCTTCTCAAAACTAAAACCCTGGGTGTTTTCTTGCCTTGAATCAGCCCCACAAGGAAGAGGTTAGCAGACAGTGGAGTCTCCTGTTCAGAACCAGCTGAGCTTTTCCCAGAGGCACAGTAAGAAGCATGGTGTCAGCAGCCATGCCCCAGAGGGGTGTCCTGCTCAGTTCACACACCTCACATCAGGGAGTTTTCAGGGGTTTCAAACTGCTGTGTGCCTTTTGGAGTAGCTGTCACTAACGCATTAACACCTCCACCTGGTCATGTGCGTAGGGGAGGAGCTGCAGAGCCAAACCTCTCACTTCTTACTGCTTTCTCATATCTTGCTGGAAGTTGTTTTCAGGTTTTAGGGAATAGCACAAATAAACTGATCTTCAGTACACCTGCAGTATCCCCTGTCTGCCTCTGCTGGCATCCATGGCACCCTGCACCACCTACTTTGTTCCCTTGTGGCCATGTGGCTGCGATGTTTGCCCATGTTCCTAGGTGGGTGGCAGCTGCACAGACTGACCTTGTTCTTGCTCTGTAAATGAGGCACTTGGGAAACACAGGTTGTCCCAGGACAGAGTCTCAGACAAGGCAGGGGGCCCAGGGCAGTTGTGCTGCTCCTGCTTTACAGCAGAGGAGCAGTGGGGAGAAGGAGGCAATACCTACTCCAGGAATGTGCCTTAGCCTAGCCTGTGTAAGAAGCTGGGGGTGGGTATCCTGCGCTGCTTCTGGGGCATGAGCAGGCATGACATAAGCCATGTGAACTCCTCTCTGCTCTTCCATACCTACATCTCAGGGGTTTGCGAAGAGATGAGCAATGTCTTAATAGAACACTAGGGAAGAAACCTGCTGACTGAATAGCACATAGGCTGTCTGCCAGCATCTCTCAGTGCCCAGTGCGCTCTTAAAGAAATTGGCTGGCTCAGGGCACAAATTTACCTCGCAGCAAGTGGGGACTAGTAGGGTTGATGCTTGTGGTGAGCAACACTGGATGCAATGAGATACCCTCCAGCACTGCAGACCCTAATCCTGGGGCAGCACCTGAGTTGTGGCCTATCAGTTCTTAGAAAACATCAGAGCCACCAGCTCCTCCTGCCAGCCATCACTGTCCTTCATAACAGCATGCAGGCCAGGCCACCCTCAGCACATCTTTCCCCAAACATAGCTGCGTTTCAGAGAGCTCCCCCTTCCATTACTAAAAAGAATTGGTTATATTAATATTTGATTACCTTCAGGGAACTATACAGTGAAGATATTTTTTCCCAAAAAAACTTTAAAATGAACCTTCATTAGGAAATTCTGCATTATCCGTATGTATTATTTTTACTAGAAGATAAAACACCTGGATTGAATTTTGTTTCCCCTCTTACACTATGCAAGACGTGCAGTTTAAGGGGGAAGCATCTCTCTTCTGTGTAGTTTTCAGCCTTATCTAGCTTGGCAGCTTCCCTAGTTCCCCGCAGCTGGGCTGTATGAGCTCCTGGTTCCTTGCTGTTCCCTCAGCACAGTCCTCCTCTCGATCTGGTTTCCTAAGAGAAAAAGGGCTGCCTGCTTCCTGCCCGGAGCTCTCCAGCTGACTGCCCAATTTTCTGGAAGCTTGAGGACACAGCCCCACAGCAAACTTTGTGCAAACAGGCTGCTCTGAGCATCCCTTGGGAAGAGGCACTGCAATGTAAGCACAACCTCTCTGGGGCACCAGATAAGCCACCTGCAAGTCAGGACAAGGGGGAATGAGTCTTCCCACCATACCCATGGGCTTAAAGCTGGCAGGGGCAGACACTGGTCCCACTGCTGAGGCAGCCCATGAATTCTTGCCTGTTCTCCCACGCTACCATGGCCCCGGAGGTGCAAGCCAGCCAAAGAGACTCAGGCAAACACAGTGTGGTTCCAGTACAGCTCAAGTGGTTTTCTTTTAATCCCAGAGAAGTAAAATGCAACGTTGGTAATAACATCCAGAGACAGAAGTCCAAGCCCCCTACTCAGTAAAGTCATTTGTGTTTAAGGCACTCTGCAAAACCAGCTTTCCTCTTCTTCCGATTTTCCCCACGCGGTAGCAGAATACCTGGTTTAGCCTTTTCTCCATAGCGACATCCATGCGTCCTGGCTCTTCTCACCATCTCCGGGAATTTGCAACAGCAAATCCAGCAGGAGTCGTCAGAGAAATGCTAGGAGGCTGGATCAGTGAATGAATACAGACAGGCATGGGAAGGAGCACAGTGCCCAGAGAGGGGACACTGGGCTTCGAGCTTCTGCAGGAAAGGGACAGGTACTGGGTATCCTCCCTGCAAGCACCAATGTGATTCCCTTCCTTTCCTCCCCCTGGCTCCAAAAGGAAACAGGAGTGGGGGGGGCCTCAATCATTCCTCCCCAGCGGTGCTCCCAAACATGCAGCAGCACCCCAAAACGCAGGGAGCTGGGGGGGGGAACCCAGCTGCCCCCACCGTGCAGCAGAAATGACCCCCCCAACTTCCAGCCGTCAATAAATAACAATAAATAACTTAAACGTCAAATAAATAAATAAATAAATAGGTAGGTAGATAGCTAGATAAATAAATAAGTGACCCAAGGACAGGATGGAGGGGAAGGGGCACCCCGAGGCTCAGGGCAAGTGGAACGTGCGGGTGGGCATTTCCATGACCTGCTCCTCCCTGAGATAACGGGGTGCTACTGCAAAAGGGGGGGCGCAGGGAAGGCATCCCGTGGTGCAGTTGGGCAATTGAACCCAGGGTTCTGGGTATTTGTCCCTGACATGGGCTCTGCAGCCAGGGCTCCTGCTCCAGGTCCCCATCAGTACAGCTGCAGGCCACAGGGATGTGAGCAAAAGCCCAACTCACACACTGGGGCTCTCCCCTGTTGCCTCCCTCCCTCCCTCTCCTCCCCTTCACTTGAACATAGAGCCCTTTGCCCGGGCTCCAGCAGTGTGTGCTACTGAGCTCACCCAGCACCTCCAGCCAAAGTGAATGCGCACCTTCTGTGAACATGCAAACTGCATGTTTCTGCACACTACTTTTGTAAATTTTTTTTCCTTTTAAACAGGGAAATGCCCGTGTAGACAACCCACACATCAAACTGAGTGAAGTGCATCAGAGTTGAGTGCATCAAATCCAGCCATCAGAGGAGCAGGCACAGCAGCCCAGCAGAAGCCCAGAGAGGTGAGCACAGGCATGGCCCCGGGCCTCATCCAGAGCCTGCCTGCAGGCTGGGGCAGTCCTGGGAGCTCAGGCACAAGGCTATGGTCAGGCACAGAGCCCAACACCAGCACCAGGCGGCACCAAGCACCTCCCTGGGGACATTGCAGACATACATGGACAGAAATGGCAGACACTGCTGTCGCAGTGGGGCAGCAGATGATGCACGGAGGCTCTGGCCAGCCAGCACATCCCAATGAATTCAACAGCACCCCTCATCAGCATCCTTGCTCTCCCAGCCAGCAGGCACCATGGTGCTGCCACAGCATCTTCCTAGGCTGACAGCTGTACGCAGCCCTTGAGTTCCCATCTGTTGGGGACCCCCTTCCACTGGCTTTTTAGCTCTGATGCTGCCAGAGGCATTTCTGTCCCACTGGGTCAAAAGTACACATCTGCCTTATTTCAAACCAAAAGGTACTTATCCCTCCTCTTTTCTCAAAGACTAAAGAAAATTGTACTTAAAGTTTCTAACCCTTCTCCACACATGCTTTTTGAGAAAAAAAACATCAGTGACAGCAAAAGCCGCCATCAGTCCCATATCAGAACAAAACCATGGGCAGAGGCTCTCAAGAGTGGGACATCTTCCCACACTGGCAAGCTCCCAGTGGAACTTTTGCTCCAGAAAACAAGCATACCAAGACTCAGAGCCCCCTCTCCCTCCAAACCTTTCTCACCACAAGGCTACAGTCCCCAGCAAAATCCAGGTGTAGGCACCAAAAGCAGCAGGTTCCCAGACCATAGTGAGGCCAAGCAAGAGGAGTAGGACCATCGGCCTCAGCATGGGAAACTGTGCATCAAGGCGTCAAAATGCAATACTCCCAAAGGGAAAAATAAATAATCCAATCAGCAGCAAACACTACTGAGAATAATAAATAGCACAGGGATTTCACATGGATTTTTGGTCTAAGATGCCTGGGGAGCTCCTTTGCTGGAAGGGACCAGGGAGCACATCCCACCCTGGAAAAGCACAAGACATGGCTGAAGCTCTGCAGAGTAATGCCACAGAGATGTGCCAATACACCACAGGAAGCAAAGCAACGCTGAGGGCAGTGCTAATACCACACGAAAGGCTTTGCATGGAAGTGCTGAACACAGTGACCCTCCCCAGGTTCTCCTGGCAGTGAGGCAGAAGATGGAACCCTCCCAGTGGGAATTATCCACATCCCCAGGGCAGGGCAAACCTCCCACGGCACGAAGGCAGGGACATGAGCTGGAGGAGCCACAGGGCTCATGCTGGGGCAGAGGACGGAGCAGAGAAAGCAGCAAAAGTCATAACCATCTGCCCAGGAGCAATGTGCCTGTGGCACAGGCAGGGCAGCCATGGCTTATGCCTCTGCTGCATCTCGAGGGCAAGGTACTGGAAGTTGCAGGTCGCAGCCCACAGCACCACACCACCCCAGAGGATGCCAGTCATCCAGGCAGTGAGGGGCAATAGGAAAGACAAATAAAACCCCATTACCCTTCAAGCACCTGCAGCAGCAGGAGGCAATGCCCAGGCAGAATGCTCACCTCCTTCCCAGGCAAACCCAGGCCTGCCTTGCGCAGCCTCTGCTCACATCCCTGCCTCCAACCCATGGAAAGGAGACCTCCATCCCTGCAGAGCCTGGGGAGTTACTGTAAGGCATGCCATCCTCTTCATCAACATCCCTGCCAGTAGCCATCCTGCTCTGTGGGTGGCTGAGATGGAGGAGAGTCTCCACATGAGCCAGTATTTGTATGGAAAATGAGCAAGCACCCAACTTCTTGCAAAGGACTTGGGTCTGCACTGGAAGTGTGTTAAGTCCCAGGGCACCTCCAAGCTGACCTGGGCATCCCACACAGTCAGTGAGTACCTGGGCAGGGTGAATGGGCACTGCTCCTGATTTCTCACTCAGCTGAGAATTGATCTTGCTCCTGTAAGAGAAGGGTCAGCAGGATTTGGGGGGGAGATGGGGGTTAAGGAACTGCAAAGGATTAGTGCACCTTAAAACGAAAGGACATCTACCCTGCCCTTAGATCTCACTCCAAGACGGAAAAGAGCTATGGCATCTCCTACACTCACAACTACTCCAAACACACCCAGACGCATGCAAAACATGTCCCACTTCCCCTCAGCTGTGGAAAACCCATCCTGGGCAGTGGTACTGGCCAGCACCAGGCTCCAGCCCAGCAGCCAGCACTGCCAGCTCCCGTTCCACCCCCACACCCCCTGTCCAGCCCCAGCGGGCAGGACCAGGGCTCGATTATCAATCCAAATGCATAGGTATAGACGACACGGGGACACCCATGATCCAGCAGGAAGGGTCACCACAGGAGCCCTTCACATCCAGCAGACAAGGTCTTCACTTCTACGTCCAGCTGGGTGGAAAGCAACATTTGCCACCGGCATAGTTTGATTGCACTCATGCTCCTTGCATTGCCCTGCAAGGAAAGATGACTCATTCAGGTCAAGACAGCCTCTTTGCCAGCCGCAAGCCCCTAGAAGTACTTGATTCTGCTTCCTGGGAAATCCTCCAGCTCAGTGATCCCTCTTCCACATGCCTGTGCCAGCCAGGCTCTCTTTCTGACTAAGGAGACGCATTTCCAACCACAGCTACAAAGGCAGGAGAACCCAAGAGGTCTGCTTTTGCTCACGAGCCCCATTCATTTGCAGCAGGCTGACAGCTCCCAGGTCCTCACATGCACGCCCTGGCACTGATCTACTTCGGAGGTATCACAACTATAGGCTGGCCTCGCTTGGGTCTCCACATGAGGACTTGGGCATCGTTGGCATTGGGTTTCACTAGTGCATTTGGTGGGATGGGCTCCATCCTGCTGAGGATCCGGGGCTGCTCCTGCTGAGTCCTTCCCACCAGCCGTGCCCGCTGCCCCAGCAGCTGCATGGGATCAACCTCAATGTCCACTCTCATCCTCCACTTTATAGTCTGCAAGATGATCTTTTCCTTGGTGGTGGTGTTCATGGCCACCAGCCATGTGGTAAAGCTCTGGTCCCTTTTAATCCTGGTCAGCAGCGGCACATTACTGTTACTTACAGGGACAGCCCATGTCACGCTGGGGTAGAAATTGTCATTCATGCTCACTGAGAACCTGGAGATCTTGTTAGTGGGCCCAACCAGGGTCACAGTTTCTGTGGTGTTTCCGTACCAGGGGTAGCTCACACCATCCGAATCGCTGATGGCTTTTACTCTTCCTTCTCGCAGGTCAGGCAGTTCCCAGCTTGACCTAATGAACAGGAAAGGAAAGGCCAGGTTAGCAGGGAAACAACAGCAACAGCACTCAGCAAGCAACATGGAGGCAAGCAGTATGGGGACTGCCTCCCCACCTGCAGCTGGCTTTCAAGGACCTCATTTATGAACAGATTTGGCTTCAGTTCCTTCACTGAGCCTTCACAGCCAGCTGAAGCCTTTGTTCTGCCAGCACAACACTATTTTAATTAACCTGCAATCACACCAACTGGGCCAAAACTCATTGCTGGGTCTCTCTGGGGTCACCCTCTCCTTAATCAGCTCCTGGGCTGGAGAACAGCCTTCTCCATCCATCAGCTGCAGCACTGTGGCCACAGCGCTGGCCCCTTCCTGCAATAAAAGTCTGTGATCTTTATGCCTGTAAATACATGCTCCTGCACAGAGGCACACACAATAATTAGATATCACAATTACGCCTGCTGCTGGTGCAGTGAAATCCCTGCAATATGGCTGGGGGGGAAATTCCAGCCCAAATCTTGGCTGACAACCATGTTAGCAACACTGCAGGGCTACAGCAAGGGGAGACAATCACCACGTGGCAGTTACAAGCAGGGAGCTCTGGTGACACCTCCTGCTGAGTCCAAGCTCTGGCTCCAGATGTATCTAGACCTGCCTGCGAGTGGCCACCATCCCTCTGACAAATGACAACCCCTGCTATCTCCCGTGCCCCCAGGTGCTCCAGTGCCACACACAAATGAATCTGTCACAACACAAGGACACGGGCAGGCAGCACCTCAATGCCTGCACACACTGCTCTGCTTGCTGCCCTAGGCAAGCTGCAAAATGGACCCTCCAGGCATCTCCAGATCCATGTTGCATCAGCCTTTCAAACGGCAAAAGACACAATGGCAGAGCCGACAGCTTTGTCTCGAGTCACCCGCACGCCCAACCTTGGGAAAAGTTGGTTTCCAGCAACCATTTCTGCACAGCTTCCCCTTTTCAACAAGCCCAGGGGGCAACTCCCCCAGCACGCCCAGACACGACGCAGCCCCACGAAAACCAGCCGCTTGTCAGGGACAGGGGCCACCAAACCCTCCAACGAGTGAGCTTCAGGCCACCCAGCCGGCGCGGGAGCCAGCTGCAGGGCGAGAGGGGTGTGAGGGCCAGGGCACTGCTGGGTCACATCTGATGGGGCAGGGATGGTGCTGGGAGCAGGTGCTGGGGTGAAGATAACACCCGCGCATACCTGTAGGTGCAAACATGGGGTAAAGGTACAACACGCGGTGCGCGGGGGTGCTGCCCGCGCTGGGGGCCCATGCCATACCGAACCCCGTGCACACCGTGGGGACCTCCGCATCCCCGCTCCCGCCCAGTGCAGCCAGGACGCCATGCCCGGTGCCAGATCCCGTCCCCCCAGCCCAGCGCGCTGCGGTGGTGCCAGTGGCGGTGCCGGTGCTCACACGCCGAGGTCGCTGTAGGTGTTGTAGAACTCCATGTGGTTGCAGGCCTGGATCCAGCCCACCACCCAGGTGTGCCGCCGGGCGATGGGCGGCATGAGGACGCGGGCTGAGGCGCGGAAGTAGGGCGTGCGGTACCGCAGCACCACCGGAGAGCTCTCCTCGATGGCGGTGGCCGCCGGCTCGATGGTAGCCGACACGTCCGACACCACGATCTGCTCCCGACGCACCCGCGCCTTGCAGGCCACGCTCTGCAGGCACCCCATCGCCGCCGCCGAGCCGTCGTCACCCGCCGCCGCCGAGCCGCGGGGCTGAGCCTCCCGGTA